>JAOBAT010089305.1:0-34127 GCA_026413305.1 Hydrozoanthus tunicans
CTCCTATTTCATTTAACGCAATTGAACATTCAACGGCTATCGCATGTAATAAAGTTAGACCTTGTGACTTCAGTTTCTGAATCTCCGGACAAACTCTATATTTATCTCTGAAAAATCGCTGCAAAATTTCCTTCCCTGCTAAAAACATACAATTCGTCGTATAGAGCAGCTGCAGTAATACACCTCAAAAACTGTAGTTTTGACAAAAGAACTAGACTTTTTGAAAACGACTCGACTGCTTTTGTTCCGAGTAAAAATATATTCATGGCCACAGATATAGGCAACTACAAACATAAAAAGTAAACAAACGGAAATCTAAATTTAATTTTTTGTAAAACTTTTGGGTGTGAAACTCAAGTTTTCATCAAGTCTGAAATATCGAAATAGATTGAGCAAAATTTTTTGGTCTTTTCGGCTTATTGTCTTTAATTTGTACCATAATTGAGCCTCTGCTTAAATGTACCTTTCCCTATTTCTTAAGGCATATTAAATGTCTAAGTTTACTTTATACTTCCTGTTTTTTAAACCCGAGACTTATGGACGGCAAACCACAGGAAATTTTGACAGTTATTACAGTTATTATTAAAAATTTGAGGATCAAAGAACTCTGGCTTTGTCTACTTAGCTAAACTTCTTCTTATCTTTATTGTTAATAAGTTGCAGTTTTATTGTCAGGTTGAGAAATTTGTTCTTACAAAGAAACGAGTTCTTGACATGGAAGATCACCTATTTTAAAAAAGCGGAAACTTTAAAAGCAAATGATTATTGAAAAGAGTCACTCAAGGACGCTAAGCTTCCGTTCGTTTAGCTACGCAAATGTTAAAAACGGTCGTGGCTTAGAAAACTTAAAACAACTACAACAACTCTTAGTTCTGCATGCCAAATTTAGCTTCACAATGCGTTTTTTTCTCCTTGTACGCTTGTTTAAGGTTTAGCAAGATACCAGTCAAGTACTGTTCTAAAATGTTCTGCAATAGATTGATGTTGTTACAACTTGTGTTTAAAATTTAACAAAACTTTTATGAAGCCATTACTGTCTTGTATTCAGGCTATCTCTAACTCAACTCCATACAAATTTTGTTCTTGTAATTATGTGTGCAAAAACGCATTTGTAATTATACATACACTTTCTTCAGTAAGTAAATATCAGTCAATTTATACAGCGGAATAATTATTTGCAGAAGGACTACAGTGCTTTCATGAAAAAGAATATCCTAAACATTGTTATGATTTAACATCAAGTGTATTTTTTACAAGAGAATACGATATTTGCCGATTTGTTTCTCATGTTTTTTTTCGATACTGAAAGGTACTCGTACAAGAAACATTTCAGGAACGCCTTACACCGAAAACTGACTTACGATTAATTATGTCTAGATCAACTACAAAATACCTCAATTTGATTAAAAGACCTAAGTCATAATTTAACATAATATCAAATTGGGAAGAAGTATTCTTGTTATGCTTTTTCGCGAATAACTGATAAAAATAGTAGCTTAGCGTTGAACACTCAGTTCATACAGTCGTCTGCATAGCCGCTCTTTGGAGTAAAGGGCAAACCATTTGACTTTTGTGGTCGGGAGGGGGAGGGTAGAGCAATTTCAGAAAATTCCTGCACCATACACACCCATAGACACACTTGAAACCCTAGGAAAAAATTTCCCCCAGAAGGCTCTTTAAAAAGAATGTGGCAAAACAAGATCGCGCAACCCCGACAGGTTGTAGTTTTTGTTTTTTGTCGTCCACATTAAACAAACTAATGTTACGTCATATGCTCTAGTCTAAAAAGAGATAAGTTGATATAACAAACTTAGCTTTGATTCAAAGAAATTTATCTGCGATCGCTACTTCACCAATGGGTCATACACGCCGCCCCGATATTTTTTTCCTAATTTTAGAATTAAACATTCATTGTTCCTGAAGTTCTATGTTCACTTGTCTAGCACTGTGAACCTTGTTCTCATCCTGAGGTGAGACTGATCTACACGACCAAGGACAGCACAACAGTTCCATCAGACCTTGACGATAAGTTTCGTTAAAGATAAAATAAATAACTGGATTCATAACAGGAACAAAAAACGGAAGTTTGTTGGACATCCAAAAGAAAATGCACGGAAAACCCTTTGTACTAACAGAAAAAACTTGAAACAACAACCGCGTATGAAATGGAACCCACACAACATAAAACGCAACAACAACAAACAAAAGCATGCAAGATATTTTGCGGTCTCTGGCCGCTCTAATCCTGGCTGTTTTAGCTGTGAGACGGAGCCGCTTTTTCTGTGTGTGAAGAGAGACTAGAATCGTTGAATACAGTATTGACAAAACAACAGCAGAAACACAAGTGACACCAAAAAAAATGTATGTGGTGTTCATTGCTTCTCCGTAGGCCAATCGGTCCAACTCTGGTTGACATTGAAGTTTGTTATCATAAAAAGCATAAAGAAAATGTTCCCAGAGAGTCAACGATACAATCCATGTTATTGCAATCATCACCCAACATTTCCGTTTAGAAAACAAGGGAAGCTTTAGAGGCAGCACAACGGCACGGAACCGATCTGCTGCAATCAATAACAAACTGAAATTGGAGACATACATAGATACGAGCCAGGAGCTGTATACAATTTTACATGGAACACTCCCGAGAACTCTTTCCACCAGCCCGACTTCATTAAGGTAATGGGAACTTATGATCCAAGGCAGAAAAATAAGAGGGATCAATAGATCAGAAATTGCAATATTAGCGATAAAATAGTTCACGGTTGTTCGCAGAGATTGTTTCTTGTAGAATACTGCAATAACCACCATATTTCCCGTCAACGACGAAAGCATCAAAATAGAATAAACAGTGATCTTTGTGGATTTTGATGGCCACAAACCAGTACACTCAAAGGAACTAACGGGAAACGTTTGGTTTGTTGTGTTAGGTACATTGAGTCCATCGCTACCGTTCATTTTGGTACTTCCAAGTTTTGTTGCTAACGAAACAAAAACCTTCCGTCAACTGTAGTTAATGTATTCTGTTGGCGTCAAACGAGGCACCACAGAATGAGAATGAGAAGGATTGCTTTATGTTTTTGCTCGTGCATCTGTTTGCGTTACATTGTGAGTGTAAATGAGCCTTTAATGTCTATTTGTTTGTCTAGCTAAAAGATAGGAAATCGGGCCGTCTTGAGTTCGGGCTCAACAAATGGATGCCTTTTTAAAAGTTATGTTCCGTTCTTAGGAAGAAAATTAAAAAAACAAAATTCATGTTATCCTATGTAAACTTATGTTCGGTAAATTTCAGGAAAAGACCTCGTAAAATTCGCATAAACAACTTTCCCAAATAAGAGAGATCAAAAACTCCAAACGATAAAAAATTAAACAGTCTTTCTTGTTTTCGAACTTGCTTTCCGCTGGTTCTTTTGTAAGCATCAACACACTAACCTAGCCTGATAATAATTATTATTCGTTACAGGATGAAAATTAAGAATTTTGTACGTGCTTAACAGAGGCTTAGTTTGGAGATCCGATTAATGTATTGATAGAATCTGCCAGTTCTTTGAAAGTATTGAGAAAGCGCGGTCGCCAATGGCAGCAGAAGTTGACATTACTATTTGAAGTTTATTTTCTCGTTTTAATAAGAATGGCAACTAAAAATAACAAGATTAAAAGCGCCGGGATCATAAGAGTAGATATTCTATGAATAAGATTCTGAATCACTTAGTTACGGTTAAGAACGAACCATTAACACAGACATTTGAAATTAAGCAAAACAAATGTTTCATCTTCAGGTTTTAAATAACATCCCTGAAAATGATTAAGCAGTTAAAATCTGAATTCAATCAAAGTTTTGGCGAACAACAATACATTAGGAGCGCTTAAGACTTTGCATATTTTCAATGTTATGCACTGGCCGTGCTTGACCCCAAAAGCCAATTCGGCCCAAATTTTTCAAAAAACAATTTGGCCCATAGTTGTCTGTAATGCAGTGTCATCTGGTTTTATGGTCTTTTTAGGTATTTAACGGTATTGTAAGCTTTTTAATTGAAAGCTTGCCGACAATAACTGGTGTTCGCCTCACACCGGGGGGGGAGAGGGTACTTAATTAGGGTTAAAAGGGCAGGGATGACCGTCGGAAAAGGCCAAAAAAAACCCTTAAAAACACAAAGGGATAAAAATTTTCCAGCATAGAAACACATCTCGGTTTTACGTGGTAAGCGGTAAATAAAGGCGCGCACGTAATAGGACGTTCGCTAAGGCCGGAAGTTTTTCGAAATGACCGAAAGGTTAAACTAACCTTTTCCACTGGTGACGAAATTACCAATTACGAAACTATTAGGGCTTTGTTTCTATCCTAGGTTTTAGCCCCGTTCCCATGTCTTAAGAAGTAATCCCATTCTTTTTTAAAAAAAAGTTCTTATTAAAGTGCCTATGACGTGAAACACTTCATTCATGGCAGTCGATAGACCTTTATTCCTAAATGTGCATGGAACAGTGGTGAAAAAAATTTGTCTGTTTTTGCCAGGTTCTTGAGACAACATTATCATTTTCAACTGATGACGTTTGGACTGCAGGCAAAATTTCTTTTTTAATGAAAATCTGCTGCCATTGCTTAACATTTGAACAACAAGTAGTAACTATATTCTGAAGAATACCTCGCGATACTTCATCAGTCCAAGTTTTGTTTAAGTTTATCCAAAGGTTATGGATTAGCAAACGATTCTAAAATCATGTCCAACATGTACAACTGACGTTATCAGTTGGAAACAATAAATGTTAATAATTTTTGAAGATTAGTGGCTGTCATTTTCTTAAAGAAAAAGGAAGCTGTAAAGTTGTGCCTATTGTATCAGTCAATCCTTGTTTTGCAATTAATCATTATAAAGCCCCACTGTCTAAGGCAGCTCAATTATTCGTTCTGTTTCAATATCTTTTAGCTCAATACATACAGAGAACCCTTTTCAAAGTGTCTCTTTACTCTTGACTACAGCTCCCTTGTGTTTTGAGATAACAACTGCGATATGAGCATTCCTTTTTTCATTTTTGTTTTCACGTTTTGACTACTTTTTGAGGATCATTCTCGAAAAGCCTGAAAAAAGTGGTGTCATTTTGGCACGCCTACAATCGAAAACAGAGCCTTCTTTCCATATCACGGCCTAAATTCGACCTTAGAATTCGGTACTGTTCTCTACGTGCCTGTTTAGCGACCGGGTATTGGCATGGGTTCTTTTTATTTACATTGTATGAAACTAAATTACGTTGTAATTTAACAAACGTTTTAAAATTACTATTTTATTTTCTCTTTGTATAGCCTTAGAGATTTTACCCCGGGATAAGAACTTACAACACGAAAAAAATTATCAGAAGATGATATTATTAATCAAATAATATGTAACACTGACAACTTTGAAAGTCGTTTAAAGCTAAATTTAGTCATTGTCTCTGATTAAGTTCAATGTTTTCTTTTCTAACATTATGAACATTGTTCTCATCCTGAGGTGAGACTGATCTACACGACCAAGGACAGCACAACAGTTCCATCAAACCTTGACGATAAGTTTCGTTAAAGATGAAATACACCATAGGATTTATAACAGGGATAAAATGAGGAAGTGTATCAAAAACCCAAAGGAAAATACATGGGAAAAAAACTATAGAATAAACGTACAACAAGAACCACAGCACATGATACGGAACCCACACAACATAAAACACCACCACAACAAATACGAGCATGTACGAAATCTTGCGATTACGGGCGGCTCTCTTCCTAGTTTCTACAGCTGAGAGGTTGAGCCGCTTTTTCTGTAAGTAAAGAGACACTAGAATTGTTGAATACAAAAAAGTCAGTATGACAGCAGAAGCACAAATGACGCCGAAAAAGGATAAAAACGTGAGTTTTACAACTTCAAAAGAATAATACGGTTGGTCCCACTGGAACCTACAATAAAGCTTTTTGTCATCATAAACCAGTTTGGTACCATAAAAGAAATGTCCATTGGATGCAAAGGATACAACCCATGTTAGTGCAATCATCACCCAACATTTCCGTTTAGAAAACAAGGGAAGCTTTAGAGGCAGCACAACGGCACGGAACCGATCTGCTGCAATCAATAACAGAGTGAAATTTGAAACATACGAAGATATGATACCTAAGTTCCTTATAATTTTACACAAAACACTCCCGAACACTCCGTCCACCAACCAGACCTCGTCAAGGTATATCTGGCTAATTAACCTAGGCAGATAAAGGATAGGCATCAAAAGATCTGAAACGGCCATATTGACTATAAAATAGTTCACGGTTGTTCGCAGAGATTGTTTCTTGTAGAATACTGCAATAACCAACATATTTTCCGCCAGTGACGTAAGTATCAAAATAGAAGAAATAGTGACATTCGCAGTTCTTGATGGCCACGAACCAGTACTTGTAAGTGCAGTACACGGAGGGGAACGACTGAGAAATGTTTGGTTTGTTGTGTTTACATAGACTTCATAACTACTGTTCATCTTAGTACTTTTTTTGAGGTTCTGAAGGCAGAAAAGAAAAACAAGTATTATAGTACGCGATAGTGAACCGCTAAATGATAGTGAGTTTCTATTTTAACTGACCAACTAGTCATACGAATTGTTTTCTGATATTCTTCACAGCTGAATGAAAAACAAACAGCTCTTTCTACCTCACCTAACCCTGAAAACCAGAAACTTATTGGTTTTAATAAAACGCTGAAAAAGCGAATTGCGTTTTGTGGTTTTGGTGTTAAGAGTGAATAAATTTCCTATGAACAGTACTTAAACGTCAAACTTTCTTTAACATAATTATGTTTTCGTCCACAATTTCGGCTTCCCTTTACATATAGAAAACTTACGCTTACATTCTTTAACGACGTACACCGTTTCGAACTTTTCGCTTTTTCTTCAAAATGCTTGACAATTTTATAGGTTTTGTATGGTATGAATATTATTGAAGACAAAAAGATAGATTGAAAATATTAAATTTGAGCTAGACGAAAAAATGTTTCATGTCACAGTCTGGGATACCATGGTCAAACCACTGTGTTGTTTCTTTGTACAAAAGTCTTTACCCGACTTGTTCCAGTTGACACAAACTTGACAACGGAGAGTATAGCAACACATTATCGTTTAAAACGGGCCCTACAGAAAAAGTCCTCTTCAAGAAGTCCTCATCCCCGATCAGTAATTAGGAACATACTAAAAACAACCCGCGATTGAAAGTTCTAGATCTTTAGGGTGAAATCGTTGCTGTATTTTGTATTTAATGTTAAACGCGAGTACTGACAAGCAAGTTTAGTAACACGTAGCGATTAATTTCTTAACAGCGCTAGCGTTAAAGAAACTTTTAAGGTAGCAAGATTGGTTTAAAAGTACGTGTTACTGCCTGTGTATCGACAATCTCTAAAATCGATAGATATATGACAAAATAGTGATTCGTTGCTCGTAAAACACTCTCTCTTCCGAATGAAAAGTATGGAACATTACCAACCGGGATCGTCTAAGTCATGAAAGTAATACAGAAGAAACAGTTACAATAACCTCGAAATCGCAGATTCGGCAAAAACTACTAGAACTATTTTTATATTTCATTTACTAATGAACTAAAAAACTCAAAGGATATCACCCGCAATAAGCGAACTTGTGACTTCAATTTTCGTTTTCTTTGTTTTCAGCACTTCAATTTCCATAGAAAACTTGATTTACCTGAGAGCAAATCTCTGCAAATTTTTACCCCGGCTAAAAAAAATAAATTTGTGGTAGAATAGAAAGACGTCTACTACTGTTATAATATTAAAAATCAAACTAAATATTTCAAAATCAACTCAAGTGCTTTTGTTCCGAGTAAAAATATAACAATGGCCACAGCTAGGCAACTACAAACATAAAAAGTAAACAAATGGAAATTAAAATCTAATATTTTTTTGCAACTTTTGAAAATGAAACTAAAAGGTCTTCATTAATCCTAGAATATTGAGATAAGTTGAGCAAACTGTCCCTCTGCTTTGTATCTTTCTCTATTTCTAAGTCAAAATTACTTTCGTTATTTAATCCTGGTTTTTAAACCCGACGCTTACGGGCAACAACAGCAAAATTTTGACAGTCAAGGTTACGCGAAGTACAAATTCATGAATCCAAGACTGACTCTAGCTTTGCCTACTGATCTAAGCTTGCTCTTATCTTATTTTGTCAATAAAAGTTGTCTTTTATCAGGTTTAGAATTTGATTTCACAAAGAAACAAGTTTTTAATATGGATGCAGTATCACCTGCTTTTAAAAAGGGCGGAAATTTTAAAGTGCATATGAAGTCAAAAACTGTAATACTTCAGTGGATAGACCTTGCTAAATGAAAGTAGCGGTGAAAAAAATTATTAAAAATCTTTTATGTTCTGGAAAATATATTGTTCACGACATGTATGGTTCGGAAAAAATGCATTTAATTTAAATTTGCTGCGAATTTATAACCTTTGATAAAGTTTTAGCCAAACCTGCACTGATGATCTATCTACCCAGAGATACATCAGCAGCCCGAACTTGGTACATCCAAAGGTTATGGATTGGCGGCAGAATAAAATAAAATGACAATTTGTCCTAAACAGACATGATGTCATCGGTTGAGAACTTCGAATGTTAGTATCTCAAGAACCATTAAAGATTTAACAAAATTTTTTCACTGCTATTCCCCATTTAGCAAGGCTTATCCACTGAAGTAACACACATTTCGACTTCATATGCACTTTAAAGAGAAATATTTTTAAAAACTTCATTCGAATTCAAGTGCGCTGAGCCACCGATCGTTTAGCAGCGCAAACAACAGTCGTCTTATGAAAGTAAAAAACTGCATTCATTCTTAGTTAAGCCAACTGCCACTTCCTCAATATACTTGTTGCAAACAAGAACGAAAAAATTGCACACTTCTGGGGAATTCTATCAATAACGACTTGAAGAGATGGTCTGTTTAAAATACGATAATAAGTCTTGCTAAAAGTCAGAAAGAACAAAACGAGCTAAATAAGTCAGAAGAAAGAAAAGCCCTGAATCAAAAAAAAAGAACAAAATGAGGAACAGGGCTTTATCGTCCATATTAAACAAACTGTTATGTCAGATATACCACTATAAAATGAGATAGGTTAACTTAAAGAAATCTATCCGCGATCGCTGCTTACTAAAATCTCGCCGACATGTCACTCAGGCCCTGAAATGTTTTTTCATCATTTCAAACCGTTAGAACTAAAAATCAAGCGTACCGTTAGCAATTTTTTGGCTAGCAGGCACAGCAAGTAGTAGCATGTAGCAGTAGAGTATTGAGAGAGCTTGCAGCATGAGAGATTTAGTTTGCGGTTATCAAATGGCTGGTAAGTTCAACATACTGATTTCCGTTTCAAAGAACTCTGTCATTGTTTTGTTTATAAACGAACGAAACATGTTGGGAAGATTGTTGCTTAGTACTGAATACTCGATTTTCCTATTAGGTGATTTCTATAAAATAAAATTAAAATCATCTTTCAAATTAAAGCAATGAACTATGAGCCATCCACCATATATAAACCCTTAAGTTTGCCTACAAACCACCAAACCGACCAACACGTTTGAATAAACTGACATTTTCTCTCCGCCGATTACACAGTAGTCTAAAATTCATGTTTATGACTTTTTTTTCGAAATGGAATTCTCGAAGATTAAGAAACACTGAATGAGGATACATTCCTGACTTAACATGGCGACTTCGCACTCCGCGAAAACACGTCGCAGTAGGATTATTTCGCCTCCTTTTGTTTTTAGAAACACCCCTGGTTTATTTCTAGGCCTGTTTAAGAGCAACTTTTTAAAAGAAAATGGGTTACCAATAGATCAAATGAACGTATTCATAAATGCGGCGCATTAAAGTCCAAGATCTCTACATAAGAAAGTTTTACCGCAATCAAGTAGACGTCGTATAAATACAAATGATTCTAGCTCTACGCCGTGGATAATCAAACTTAAATAACCTTATTTTATAACTTACTTTTGTTATTATATCCTGCTAAGCTGAACGAACTCGGTTATAACATGCAATGGTCCCACACTTGAACCAACCAGTCAAGCGCTTTTATGTCGCACCAACTATTGTAATGAATAGTTCAAACATCAGTTTATGCGACTTTGGTCAAAATTTTTAATATTCGCTTTTCTATAACGTCACATTCAAATGTTCTCTTGTCTCAAAACTGTTAATTATTTAGTGTTTTTATATATGTTTGGTACAGAAAAGAAAAATCATCATGTCAAAACAATAACACGAATATTCAAACAAAATTGTGGTAAGGCCAGGGAGAATCCTTAATTGGAATCAGAAGCCTTTAAAGAACATTCTTCTGACAATCAATGTACGTAGTAAGTCTTTTCAAGACAACCAGGAAAAAAATCCACTATCTAAAACCACGGGCGATAAACACAAGTGATAAGTCCGATATTACCTTTTTTTATTTATTCATAACAAAACTTACGAGAAACTAACTTATTGCGGGCTTCTGATATTTTACCCGCTTTGTAACTGGCGCAAACGGGAGGGGAGAGGCGTTATCCAAATATTCTTCATTTTCATAATTTTTGTCTCCCAAACTCCCCTCCCCTTTGCACTTGCTACGCAGGCAATCTGATATTTGATTCACAACTCTGGCAATTACAGGAGATAAAGTATATTTCCACGTCGGTCTAAATGAAATTATTCGAAGTATCAAGCTGGGCTGGATTTACATAACAACATTATCGCCTTGCTTTAGAAGACAGCGGGAGAAACACAGCTCCGACACTACAGTTTGATTTACAGTGTTTAATATTTAAGAAAGAACGTTTTTTTAAAACCATTTGATATTATCTCATCAAACCTTGCTTAGTGCTTAGCGATTCCATTTGATGAGAGGCAAGTGCTCTACCACTACGCCACCCCGTGTTCTTGTTTTTAATGGAGGAGGAAACCGGAGTACCCGGAGAAAACCTCCGACGTCGGAGAGGGACCACAAACCCAGCTGGCATACTTCCCCGGCCAAGAATCGAGCCCTTGTCACATTGGTGAGAGGCGCGTGCTCTACCTCTAAGCCACCCCGTGTTCTTGTTTTTAATGGAGGGGAGACCGGGTACCCGGAGAAAACCTCCGACGACCTAAGATAAGTAGTATTCTCAAAAATTTCAAAAATCTTTGGGTGGAAAACTGAGGGTCAGCGGTGTTTCGACATACTTAAAAATAATTGACGCGTGTTGCCGAAATCGTCGACCCCTGTAGTCGTGTGCAAAACGGACCATACGGGACCAGCTGTGCAGCCTAATAAGGTACTGTGTCGTACTTTCAACTTCAATATGTTTTTTTCGGTATCGATGTCATGTTATTATGAGACTTTTTAATGATTAAACGGTTAAATACGGAGCTACCGTAATTACTTCATTTGCCTAGCTTTGTCAGTATGCGAATTAAGTAACTCCTAAAGCGCCGAAGCTGAAAGATTATAACTTTTTTTTTGTTTTACTTGCCGACAACAATCTTTTCAAAGTTCTATCGAACAATCTTGTTTCTTTTAAAACAAGAATGAATAAGCTTGTTAAAATGCCAGAAATTTGGGAATTTGGGTGTTTTTTTTCGGCATACTCTTGACAGCTTCTCCGATCAAATTTGACAACAGAGTGCTCTTTAATCGTTTTGTTTGTCAAGACAATTTGCGTTCGTGCCAATTACTTTGCTGTATTTTAAAAGTATTGTGGTGCATGTACTAAGCCCTAAAAGGAGAGCGCCACAGATAATCCTGAATTTCCGTAGCGACTTCATGCGGACTTGCAGGATTTCGAGTGCGTTTGGTACATCTCTGCGTAAACCGTCTTTTTAAATCGAAATAAAGAAATCTATTTTTCTTTTATCTCGCAAAGACTTTGTATCATTCGACCCATTCATTGAGCGGTCTGAATTCTGATCTTAACCTGACGTCCTCTAAAAATCGTCATTTTTTTCTTTTTTTATTGTTCCTATGCGGGCATTGAAGTTGATTTCATTTACCCCATATAATGGTATCAACAGAAAAATACATAAGATTGCGAGAATTTATTCAATATTCGCTGGAGCTCTTAACTAGGACGGGAACCATGATATGTAACAGAAATCCAGCTAAAGTTTAAGTAAAAATTGTTTTCTTAAAACCACAAAAAAATTATTACGACTACAAATGCAAGTAAAACCAGATACCACGTGCAATGTTGTGATCATGCTCGCTTCAAACAAAAGCTTATCACAAAATCTAGCTTGGGAACGAATAATTACATGTGCCAAGAAATGGTCAAACGTACTTACCTTTCATTACGTTTTTGTTTCAAATGTGGAAGATAACCTTTGAAAGACGCGAAAAAACGAATCTAACTGTAACGCCGAATTTTTCATTATTCGATTTTATAAATGCCTGAGTTATAATATAAACTAAGACAATAAACGTTGCCAAGGAAACCCCTTCGTTATAAGGTTGGAATTAGCCAAAGGCGTCATAATTAAAGCAAACCACCAGAAAAATAACCGACACCTTGCAATCAATGACTATAATGTTAGCAGATACTAAGGACAACACAGATGGTCGGGGGAAAATCCTCTAGCTCCATTGTTTCAAATGCTAAATTTTCCAGTACAAAAGCCATGTTGTTCTGACAGCTTTAAGAACATCATCATGATTATCAATCCCAGAAAAGAAAACATCGTTTATGATGAACCCATGTTTTGGATTAAGAAATGAGTTCAATCAAGTGCCAGAAATCTTTGGGCATGACCAACTATGACAATGTGGAAATCATTTATTCTATTGCAATCGGTAGAGTTTGAAACTCCTTGAGGCTTACTACATTAAGAATTTAGAACCAACAATAAACGAAGGCCTGAAAGCCTCTTGAGCGCCTTAGAGCTTAGTTCTAATAGAAAAAGCTGCACTTGTAAATATATTTTGTGTGGCCTGATTATAAATTAAAATAACCTCGAAATATTGTTATAAAATCAGCCTTTTTCCGAATTTTTTTTTATTTCCTATCTCGGATTGATAACCATCATGATGTTCCAGTACAAAGTTCGTCAAGAAACCTTGCGTCAACTGGGCCAAAGCCTTAATCCTAATTAAGGGATACTTTTACTTCTAGGTTTCTTGAAAGTTTTGAAAATCTGTTATCACTGTTTTTCCCATAAAATACTTGTGTTAGGTAGGTCACCCTCATTATAAACATCGAATTTATTTATTTTCATATATGGTTTTTGCCAGTAGAATCATACTTTCAATTACCGTATGATGAATTTGGTCAACAGGTATTTCTCTCCAGTTTTCAGTTACCGACTAACGGCCAGTTAGCCATCCAGTCACAAGTTCTTCAAACAAAACAAAGGTACTCTTGACGAATTGTTATATTTCACATTATCTCCGAGTTGCTTTTCATCGCAGCTGAATTCCCAGGCAAATCACGGATATTTTTTGTTAGAAAGGTTTTATGAAAGATAGAAACGATGTCGTTTGTTTCATTAAAATAGCTCTTGTATTTGCTCAGATGTTTCAACAAAAGGTTTTTAAAACATGCAAACTATATAAGTTGTGACGTCATACGAGGGATTCACAAGTAGAAAGATCAAAATATAACAATTGTTTCTTGGATTGCAAGACCAATGATCCTGAAACTTTGCACAGTTATTTAACTACAACACAAAAACATGTTACATATAATAAATAACTGTTGTGTTGTAACTTATCGATTGGGTTCTTCGTATTACGCCGAAACCTTGGTAATTTGCTCTTTTTAAAAACCGTGATATCTCAGCGACCAACTCCGTTTTGAACGATTCTGGTACATCACTTTAACTGAGATGAAAGATGTTGTAACTCGAGCAGTTGTTCAATCTTAGCTTAACCGACTAGTTTTGTAAACTTAGGTAAGTTTTAAGTTACAAAATTACTAAGCGCTCCTTTAACTTGGTATTCTGTCAAATTGTTTCGCTTGATTGTGTTCAGCCGGTAAAGTTGAAGTCAAACGACAAATTTCTTATCGCCAAAATACTTTGCTACAAGAATTATATTTTCCTAAAGTTTAAACACGCTTGATGTTCAATCTCAACATTGTTGGAAATTTCGGAAATAATCATTCGCAGTATGTCTACAACATTTACTCACTGGGAATAAAACAAAAATCGACTGGAATGACCTGTAACATTTTTTTGTCTTTGCTAAATTTCTTTTTTGCTCTCGCCTTACAGGTAAGTGGACAAATAGAATTTTCAACCATCTTAAAAACAAAGCAGAGGTTGGAAACAGCATACGTCGTTAATAACCGTAAGTTTTCGAACGTAAAGGAAAGAGAATTTATTTGCGAAGACATATTTCTTTGAAGTGGTATAGTAAGCGAACTATACTCGCTCTTAATGTCAAACAAAAGATACAGAATTTTATTTGAAGCTCTTTGTTAATACCATTTTGTTTCGAATTATCAGGTAAGAGAGGAGATTTAGAAAGAACTGTTTGTTGCTCATTAAATTAAGAAAAATTTGAAAAAATATCGACTGAATACATATGTATTATTTGTAGTTGGCTGGTTAAAATGGTGATTTCTGAACATGGTCTGGTTCGTTCCACTGTATTAAAACAGTTTTCTTTTCCTTTTTTGCCTTCAGGATCCCGAAGAAAGAATTTTACGATCGAAAATGAGCGGTAGTGATGGACTAAATGTTAGCACAAGAAACCAATCGTTTTTTGGTTCTTCCCCAGAATGTAACGGTTTGTTGCCATCAGAAACCGTGAAGATCACTATTTATTCTGTTTTGATGATTTCAGCACTAATGGGAAACACGTTGGTTGTTATTGTATTCTACAAAAAACAGTCTCTGCGAACAACCGTGAACTATTTTATCGTCAATATGGCCGTTTCTGATTTATTGATCCCTGTCCTTTTTCTGCCTTGGCTGATAAGTTACGTTTACTTAAATGGAGTCTGGTTGGTGCATGGAGTGCTCGGAAGTGTTCTGTGTAAAATAACGAGGAATTCATGGTTTATATCTGCGTGTGTGTCGAATTTCAGTTTATTATTGATTGCAGCAGATCGGTTCCGTGCCGTTGTGTTCCCTCTAAAGCTTCCTTTCTTTTCTAGATGGAAATGTTGGGAGACGATTGCACTAACATGGATTGTATCTTTGGCTTGCTGGGGACATTATTTGTATGGGTACAAACTTGTTTCTCATAAAAACAAGCTTTATTGTAAGTTTCAATGGGGCCCAACGCCGTTCTCTCGGGAAGTGAAGAAGTTCACATTTACTTCGTTTTTCCGTGTCATTTGTGTCTCTGCTGTTGTACTGACAACACTGTATTCAACAATTCTAGTCTCTCTTCACCTACAGAAAAATCGGCTCAACCTTTCAGCTGTAGAAGCTAGGAAAAGATCCACTAGAAATCGCAAAATATCCTACATGCTCGTGCTTGTTGTGGTGGTGTTTTATGTTGTGTGGGTTCCACTTCAAATGCTACAGTTCTCTCGAAATTTCTTCGCTGACACAAACGGAGTAACCTGCATGATTGTTTGGGTATCTAATAAACCTACTCTGATTGTCCCCGTTATAAACCCCATTGTGTACTTCACATTCAACAAAACTTATCGTCAAGGTTTGATGGAGCTGCTGTGCTGTCCTTGGTCGTGTAGTTCAGTCTCACCTCAGGATACGAACAAGGTTCCTCGCACTGTACAAGTGAACATTGAACTTCAGGCACAATGAACGTTTTAGTTTTAAATGGCTTACAAAGTTGCCAGTATTACATGCTTTATTAACAATATCACAAACGTCAGAAACTGAAATTGTTGTACTGTTCATGCAGTGCTCCTGTATATCGTGCAATCTCGAGGAGCACATTTGTGAAGACCAAGCAAATCAGTAATTTGAAAAATTTGTATATAAGTGTTAAATTTTTCTATTTACTTGAGGTTTTTGTAAAATTTTTGCATCAGTAGGTTGGAAAAATGTCCGTGTAAATGAATTACTAACTGAATGCAACAGTTTTGGTACTTTGTATCTATAAGGTGAGGTTCATTTTCTGCTTTTATTAAATTTTTTTAATTAAATTGGTTGTTCACGGTGTTTTACACTCCATGCAAAATGCCGACTTAAAGTCATTATCAAGCTTAATTTGTTACTTTTCGGATTAAAACTGTTGTCATCTGTGAACTCAGAATTCGAATAATCAAGGAAAATTTCCAGGTCTAAGTATGCTTTTAAATGAAACAAAAATTAATGTAAAATAGTTTTGATCGAGCAGACCGGGGACTGGCAACCTGTGACGTAGCAGCAGTTAGTTATGTGATTTTTGTTTAAAAAAATTTCATTTCTGTTGAAGAATGTCATAAAATTTTTATTTCAAACAATTTCAAGGGAATAATTCTTTGATTAAAGTTGTAACAATGTGGAAGTTGTAGCCAGAACTCAACGTTTTGAGATAAAAAAGATTGTCTCTCCTTTATACCTCGTGCTACGTCATATGCCTCCTGCTACGTCATCATTGTACGCTTCAAGTCTAAAAAATGTAACAGGAACGGCGAGAAAAGGTTTTATTTTCGAAAATTACTATCGTGAAAGAGTTCTACTTAGAAATAAGATTTATAGGGACTTTAAACCACATTGTTTTTATTGCTGTCCGAAAAGTGACGTCTGCGGATCCGTTCGACAAAAATTGCCTTGCCTTTGGTCTGGCCTTTTGGAGACTAGTAATGTACGACTGAGTTAAAAGGTTTGAAACTTGTAAATCGCTTAAGTTTTGGGGAAACGCTAAAGTTTTGTTGGCCTTTCTGTCCACTAAAGATCCAAAGCAAACTTTGGTTGGGATAAGCAAGTTGACAACTAATGTGGTAGAATTTTTCTAAATGAAGGAAAAATTATTAAAAACTTTAACACTTACAAAATACGTCATTTCCTTATGAGGAAATGATATTTCAACAAACAAATTTGTTGAGCAAGTAATTTTATCAGTTTATAAAACAGATTACGAATGATGATAAAAACTGAAAAATAACTCTGCAAAACTTGTTCCATATAAAAATCTCGAGCCTTAGTTTGGATACTTGTCAACACAATTCACTTAACCCATTGGTCAGTCACGTGATCTGCGTTGGGTAAACAAAGATGGCGGCAAACAGTTAGTAACAGTAATGATACATGAAGAAAGTTAGCAAAAATAATGTGTTATTATTTTGCTTTGTCTTTTGAACAGGAAATGTAGTCAAAAAACACTTCTGTCATGATCTTGATGCACGTGCTTATGCATAAACTAGAATAGTTTTTCTGGGAAATAGTGTGTGTGAATTCGCAGTTGCGAAATGTGGTATGTGAATTGGATGAGCTTGGAGCTTGAGCGAGTCAGTTGGGCTTTCATGGAGTTAAGAATATATTACAACTTCAAAACCTGTAGAAAAGAAATTGTAACCATCACTTCTCATCCGTTTTTTTTTTTTTACCCGAAGCAGGACATCTTTATTTTTTTGACATTTTGCAGCTTTTTACCCTAAGGAAAATAATGAGTAGAAAAATTATTTCTTGCCACGGTAAACAAATTGCAGAAACAAAAGACCGTAAAGTGCATCGTGTTGCGTCTTTTGCTGTATTTATTTGTTTGTCCATTTCCGAGACTGTGATGTTAACAGTGGATTGGGTCTTTCGGGACTGAAAGGTGTATACACTCGCTCATTCTATTGATACACACTTCATAAATGCTTTGCGATTGGCCAGGCGACACTTGTCACTTGCATGCACGGTTTTTACACTTCAGTGTGTTAATTGTTTTGTTTTGTTTTGACTCAAGTAGTCACGGGAGGACAGTCAAGCATTAGGACTGCCACCCGGAACCTACGGTTTAACGTCCTTATCCGAGAGGACGCAAAGGTCTATACGTTTGCAGATGTTAGAGCAAAGGCAGCACCTTCTCCTCGATCAGTTATTTCAAGACACCGTGAATCGAACCCGGGCCTCCCGCATTCATGACAGACTGGCGCCTTACCAATTGAGCTAACGAGGCGGTGGTATTGTGAATCGGACTTCATTCCTGTGTTTCATACTATGTCTGATTCGCCAATTGACTCTATATATTCGATTGAAAGAGTTATGGCCGGCTGCAACAACAAATTATTTAGTTCAAAAAGGGCGGACTACAGGTGGATTCGAGGGATCTGTCGACCTTCGGTGTCAAAATATTCTGTTCGAGAACTGGATCCCAGAAATCGGTCGAATTTTGACTACGGCAGCACTCTCTGCCTAAAGAAAATTTGACATAAGACTGTTCCAAGAAATTCTAAGTGGTTTCAAACTCAGTAAAGAAAAAATAAACGTTTCGTTTGAACTGATCTGAGAATATCATTTGACAAACGCATAATGCTGTATCATTTTAGAGGCGTTTAATTTCAAGTTTTCTTTAAAATGGAGATAATCACGCGGTTATCTTATCTTATAATTGCAAGCCAAAAGGAAAAGGACACTTACTGTACTTGTTGACCAAAGGAGCTTGAAACTAAACAGATAAAAAAAAGCGTTTTGATGAGACAAAAATTATGTTTTTGTTACCGATTGTTTTAGTGGGTGCTTGTGTAACATGATAATCATTTAAAACTGTTTCTTTTGGTTTCATGGGGTTTTTTTTTTGGCAACTACAGAATGATTCTTTGTTGGACTAAGGTCGCTTTCAAACTATATAAGATAACCTCTGTGAATTTCGCACGCTGATTGGTTGTATTGATAAAAAAAAAAAACTTAAATACGGCCGAAGACGGCTTGTGACTTTGAAGTTTTTTATCATTTCTCCAAGCATATCACCCTCGCATTTATGTCACAGGCCAAAGACACGGAAATGCGCTTTATTGCTTAAAAACAGCCTAGCTTAGCCAATCTACCTAGCAACCTTGTTTTTTATGTTATTAATTCCAATGTAATCGCACCGCATAATGTTTTTATAACATTTATCAACTTGCTAGCACGTATTTAGGGCCTTGATCTCTATTCTACTGATAACCTCCGTTTCTTAAAAAAAAATTCTAAAAAGCAACCTTGCTGTCGAAAGAGAAACAAATACAAACAGCGCAGTAAAAGAGTAAATGTGCCGTGAGGTCTCGCCAGATACATAATTCTGAAATTCTTCATGTTTGATCAAGAATACAAAAAGGATGGAAAACATTTTTTGTAGAATTTAAATCTGGTGCAAGAAAAAAACAACTTACTGTTATCTCAACTGAATGGAGATTTTATCAAGTTCATCTTATATAATACCAATGGTCTAATTATTGCAAGGAATTTCTTCTTTGTCGGTAAGAGAAACCTAAAATCGACGCTTTCTAAAAAAAATTAGCTGCACGATATAGCTTACTTTATAGAAAAGTAAATCTTCCGAACTGGGGCCCATGCACCACTCGTTAAAAACGTTTGTAAGAATTGTCCTTTTTCACCTTCAGAGTTCATACTACCTGATTGATTCTTATTTTCTCACTACTCACGGAAATTATACTGCATGTTTAACGCGAAGAGAAGTTAGATGTCGAAAACTGGAAATTAAATGAAAGGATTAAATTTTGAACAACTGAACAGTAACAGTAAGCTCCATTCAACTCCTCTCTCTAGAAACTTATGTGTAAGCACCTTGTAATGCTAGTAAAGGTTTTTAAATAATTGGGTCATTCATAGCGAGTCTCACGGTCCGCCATTTTGGTCGTCCAGGTTTTCATACAATTCGCCGTTGTAACGGTCAAGGTTGATGTAATCCTGGAAAAAAGAAAAAAATCAGTTTTTATTTTACATAAACTACACTTACTTGGTAAAATCCCCTAACGCTTGTAAAATATAAAATTTTAAACTTTAAACAAAAAAACTAATAAAAATTATTGTGAGTGCTCACCGCTTTACTCTCCTTCATTCCTTTCAAAGTGTCTCTCAAAGACGAAAAAGTTGGTCGTGCATCCGGGTTCTCTTGCCAGCAATCCAGCATGAACTGGTACCTAATTGAAAACAAACAGACTTTGCGTATGGATTCCTCCTAAGATGTTTTGTGTTTAGACTATCTATACTTCAATATTACAAGGACTTCTTTTGGAGCAGATTTCGAATGATTACACTGAAGTATTTTCTCTTTAGACCTGGTCACGCTTTCCATCGACTTTCGGTAGACCAAATCATTTTAAGAGGTTCTACGAAATACTGCCTTACAAATCCTAAGAGCCTTTTTTCAATGTGTTGACCTCTCACTTACAGATCAAACGTCCTATAGTGGTGATTCAAACACATATTTCTCTTAGTTAAAATATAGTGGTCGTAATACAATAGGTCAAGACTTACAAACGCTGGTCTACATGTTGTGGTTTGGGCATCCTGTACCCTTCTTGTAACATCTGGGCAATCTTATGACCGTTCATTCTTGGATATGGACAACCACCTGGGATAAATGATATCGTGCAGACAGTTTATAAGAAGTGATCGAAAATGTAATTCACGCTTTTGATGAACTTAAACGCTGCACTTCAAAGAAATTTACCTGATGCACTTTTTGGTAAAGGATTTCTGTTTATTCTGAATTTATTGTAAAGGACAACAGCTGAATTGGAAGAGTCCTTGCTGCAAACTAAACACTTTAATACAAAACTGGAACTGTAATATGCCTTGTACCATTGTATTCTTCATAATTCGATTACCTTTTATCATTAGTATCTATCACTTCTGTCATTATTCTTCCTATATGTACAATACCATTAACAAGTTCATTAAAGCACTGACGAGGAAGAAAACGCTGCCGAAACAAATTAAGACTCTTAAGAAAAGAAAGTCAAAGTTATCGTATATGTGTTCAAAAAAATGATTTTCCTTTTGAATAGGAAAATACATACATGAATTTACAGTTTTCTTATCAAACATTTGTTTGTTCACTTTAGAGCCACGTACAACTAGTTCAATAAATTATTCATATATTTTGAGTAAATACAAATCAGAGAACAGTTTTGAAACACTGAGTTTCGTACCACGAAGGGAGCACGTACCAATTGTGAATAACTCGTAAAGCAGCACTCCAAAGCTCCATCTACAAGTAAAAAGTTTGCAAGATTCAAAAGCAAAGGAAAAAAAACTAAGTTAAAATTTGTAAATTTACAACAGATATATGAAAAGATCACCCATCTGTGATAATTGTTATTTAATTTTTGTTGACGATATCAGTGTAGCAATAGCAATAGTCTATTAAACTGCGGTTTCTTTGTTTCTTTAACAATTCGGATATACTTACACATCGCTTTTTGTCGTGTATTTTCCAAACATCAAAGACTCATATGATGTCCATTTGACTGGTAGACGGCCCTGAAAATGTTTACAACTTTTCTTTATGACTTTGATTTATCTTGACGAAAAAACGCTGTGGTCAATCAATTCTTCACTGGAGTTTTTATTAATTTTAGCTGTTTTTCTATTTTATAAGGTATCTCATCAACCCTTTGCATAACTTCTACGTACTATGAGAAACTCGAAAAGATTGTTTGTTATTCGAAATCAAAACAAAATATAAAAGTCATTTGAGCAGAGAGTGGGTACTTTTTTAAAAACATTTTAGGTCACATTTAACATAGAGGCCAAAAGGGTTTTGTTGCTTCATTAAGTCCCTATACTATCTTGAACATTTCAACTCAAAATTTTGAACAAAACTGTATTTTGTCTTCGTATCTTTATAAGTCTGTTGTTCAAGTTACATGTGCCTCGTGTGTTACAATAGAGGTTTTTTCCTGACCCCGTTGACCCTTTTAGCTCAAAGAAAACCGCACAGTCATTTTTCCTCTTTTAGTTAGTTTTAAAATGATTTTACAATTGACGGCAGAGATTAAAACCATAAGTGGTAATAAGTGAACATAAATTGCGTAAGCTTGCATGGGTTACAATTTAAGAACAAATACCTTGGAATTTCTTGTATATATGTTTTCCTGTTGTAAGTCTCTTGCCATTCCAAAATCTGTCACCTTACACGTTTCGCCTTCCCCAACAAGAACGTTCCTGGCAGCAAGGTCCCGGTGAATTATCTGGATTGAAGTTTATAGCAGTTTTGTTTTTAATTTCAGAGCCACTAACATTGTTTTGTTCATCAAACGACATCAATCAAGAATTACCTTTTTGGAAGATAGATAAGCCATTCCATCGGCAACTTGCCACGCAAATCGGATGAGTTGTTGTGAAGTAAGCGTTGTTTCCGGTTTTATATCCGGGTCCTTGTAATAAGTGTCACTTAAACCGCGGCTTTTCCTCAGGTAACCAAGGAGATCTCCATACGGGACATACTCGATGATCACCATCAAGGGTTCTGTTGCATGCATTAGCAAACAGAAAAACTATTAGCATTAACTTCCAAGGCGTTAATAATAGTGTGACATTTGAAAACTAGCTATGAACGATTGGTATGACAAAAAAAACAATTCTTTTTAATCATAGGACAAAAAAAGAGGCACCACTTAAAATGGTTGACATGAGGAAAGTTAAAACGAACTGGAATGAAAAAAGAAAATCAGCCCCAGAGGGGGCACACTGTTAAGATTTACACGGTACAAGCCGAAGTCTTGTTTAATAAGTAAACTGTTGACGTACCTTTTTCCGTTACACATCCAAGCAGTTTAATGACATGTGGGTGGGGCTTTAGTCGTTTCATTACTTTTAGCTCGGATAGTAAATCTCTCTTGTCTGTGTCCTGGGCGTTCTCTAGAGTAAAGAGAGTAATTTGAAGAGTATTTCAACAGCCCCACCAACTAAAGATGTTCTTCGAAGAGCATTTTATGCAGCATTTCACAGCTACTCTCAGATGTTACAATCTCGAGTTCCTTTAAAGTTCGTCTTTGTAATTTCTCAAACTCCAAAGAGTATTATTCATAAAGATGTAATGATAACTCCCAAAACGGGTATTTAGTTTCATGGTTAAAAGGCCCACAAAACACACAGACAGGCAGACAGCTTAACGTTGGCTACTTATAAGTGTGGTGAGTTTGAATTTGGGATCATCCCAGCCAATTCCCGCCAGTGGATTTATTGAGAATCGAGTTCGGAAAATCCTCATGCAAAAACAACAACCAAGAGAGCTACGCTTCATTAAACCTTCAACCTAATATTGCAACATGCTGCTTCAAATAACAGCTTTTAGTTAAAGTTTAAAGATTTCCTGTGCTTTATAAGAGGTTTCTTAGATCTACTAACTCTTCAGCATCTTCACCGCTACAACTATGCTCCCATCCTCATTTGGTAAATCTTCCACTGTTGCCCTGGCAACCTGGCCAAATGCTCCTTTACCAATGATTCTTGAAACTGAAACTTTTTCCGGGGAAATCTCCCAATTTCTTGTCATAGGTACCAGAGGCATGTAATCAGAACTAAGTGGAGGTGACGAGGAACTGACAACGTTTTCACCATCGTCAACAGCTACATTCTGGTTACAAGAGAAACGGGAATTTCCGTTGATTTTATCTCGCTGAACATTGGAAGGAGGTTAAAACTCGCCTAGTTTTTATTTTTGATCATAAATAAGTCAAATGTTAAGCATGTGCCACATCAGAAGCTCAAACTTGATAATCTATGGCATAAATCTAACACTATGAAATTTGGTTCGATAATTTTCATGGTTTGAATTTCCAATGCGTCGCCACATTGAAATGTCTCCACTCTCGATGAACACAAAAACAATGAACGAAAGGCGGTCTCTGCTACCAAAACACGACACATCTTAAAAAGGCAGCGCGAGGGAAATTTGAACCGTTGAAATGAGCAAACGAAATTGCTCGGCGTTAGATTATACACAGACCTACCAAACTTGAGCTGCTAGTAATATGGACACAGACATTACAAAATTTCGTGTGCAACCAATAGTGTTATAAATTGGAAGATTCCTTTAAATCACATGATGGAACAATAACTAAGCTTACCTTTTCATCGAAACAAATAAAACGTTTATATACTTTTCATTTGTTATTCACCTACATGCCAAAAACGTTAACCATTAAAAAAAAATTGATTTCAAATCTTTGATTTGCTACAGCCTAAAAATTTATCCTATACCTATTTTAAAAAAACAATTATCTACGCATTTATGCGTTTAGTACTAAAATGGTTGCAAGACAAAACGTTTGTTCGTTTTCCTAAGCTAGACTGATAGTCTCAACTGTGTTAAAAAAAAGAACTTATCGTCTTTGTACAAGTTGTAAAGGAGCCCAGATTTAGCCAGGTGTTTGTTTTCTGCACATAATACCATCTAAATAAATAAAAATAATTTGAAAGTCTTCTGGAAATCTAATAACAGAATAGAAAGCAGTCGTTCATTACCAATGTAAATAGATTTCGAAAGCACTGAGCAAACTTGCTGATTAATGGTAGGCAAGACGTTTAAACCAACCTCCGTCGAATGGTCATGATCACTTGAGGCAGCTGGAAAACTAAGAAAAAGAACGATATTACTTGCCTTTGTAACAAATTCTAACAAAAAATATTTTCAAGAAGATAATCAGTTCAATGAACAACATTAAAGTTATGAAGGAATGGAAACATGTTACACTATAATGTCAAAGTAATAACAATGTAATGAATTACGGAAGTAAATTAATATATTAAAGTCTACCATAAGACGACAGCAATGTAAATGAACTAACGAAAACGGGATGAAAATGAATACGATGTGGTCTAATCATTAAAACAATCACTACATTTATGCCTCCACTCTTGTAAACCAAGATCGAACAGTTATAAAATAAGCTAGAGCAAAGTGGACACAAAGGCAGGTTCTGTTCGCAACGGCATATGACAAATTGACTATGTGCCAAGGAGCATCATAGCCGGATTTTTTATTATAATTTTCTATCAAAATCACTTACTGTGTTACAAATGGATCAGTCGTATGTTTACAAGGGAGCCAAGAACCACATAATTGTGTCAGCTAGCAACGCACAAAAGTCTTTCAGTTAATCATCAGACAGCGTGAGTGGCTTCAATATACAATAATGATCCGCGAAAATTCCTATAAAGGGCGTACTGGCAAGCTGCGATTAAATGGAGCCCGTCCAGTCTCAAAACAGCTTGACGAGATTGTACGAGGTGTGGCCAAAAACACACACCACTTTTTGTTATTTTACCACGTGCTTCGATTTCGGCAAGAGTGAAACACGATAGTCAGTGCTGTGGTTTCTAAAGGAGGGTGGCTGTAATGATAACTGAGGAACCCCCAAGGGGCGTTCCTTGAATATAATTTCCTAATATCTGGTGAACGTGTTGTGAGTGTTGTTACAATTACTGTGGACGTTACCAAATATTTTATATTGGATTGTAGGCATAAATGTTTTTTTCTGAAAATAAAGTGTTTATCAAAACACTCACTTTAGTTTTTTTAGTGTCTAACACCCAGAGCTTTGCGTCTTTCGTTAACTTACCTTTTCCTTTCTTCGGAGTCTGCAAAAACTGAAAAAAGTAAAATATTAAGCAAATTATACTAGCTGTCGTTAAAAACAGCTAGATAAATCCCATTTTTTAAATCACAACCTGACCTTTATTAAAATGAAATAGGAAATGTCTAGAAAACGAAAACGAACAAAAAGAGGCGTTCATTTAACTCGATTAATGAAGTTCGTACTCACTAGTCAACTTTCTTCTCATATAAATGATGTAAAGAAACTGTAGAACGTTGGTAACAACAAGAAGGCCTATAACGATTCCATAGATTGCGTTGCTGGTGCAAGGAGTCTGAACTTGGTTTCCTGTACGGAGAAATAGCACATTTTCTCTTCTTCTAATTCTATCGTTGGCAAAAACATTCCAATGAAAATACAAAGTAGGCAAAAATAAGGTTGAAAAGGTACCAGTAAAGCAAATATATCTGTAAGTTGCTGAAAACTTGAAAATAAGCACATAAAACGACAAAACTCCGACTACGTTGAATCCTCAAACATAAACAGCGAAGTCTTACAGACCTGGAATTATCTTAATCTTTTTAAGAACGCTTGGATTAAAGTCACTCTCCCCATATTTATTCCAGGCCGTAATACCAAACTCGTAAGTCTTACACCACTCCAAACCAGTCACTCTGTACATCAGATTGTCACCAGACGTGTCGTATTTCACCCATTCACCAAACCCTCCGTTATCAGTAACTTCTCTTCTCCACACGGTGTAGGTAAGTACTTTACCACCACGTAGCTCGGCAGGGGACCATCTTAGAGTGAACTCCCTCGAAGATACCTGCGATTTAGTGGTCTGTAGCAATGGAGAAGACGGCTTGCCTGTAACTAGGGAATAAAAATGAGAGGTTTAGCCTTGTGTGCTTAAATTATATGGCTAATCTGGAAATCCAATCTTTAATGTAATTATCAAACGATGTTGTAAACTTAATGTTATTACCTGAGGTTTTTGAATTTTTACAAACTAGAAATGTTTTCTTTCTTCCACGATTTATTGCTTCCAAATTATTTTTTTTTCTTTTTGTTTGGCCATAAAACAATTTTGTTTTTGTGATAATAATAAATGATAAAGTTGCTATATTTAAAAGATATACATACCACAGTTCTTAGCTTTTTTCAGGTTAGAGAGAAGGACGCTTTCTCCATACTCGTTCCAGGCTGTAACTCCGAATTGGTAGGTCTTCCCGAATTCCAGCCCAGATATTAGGTATCTCAGTGAGTTGCTTGTGGTGTTTTGTTGGAACCATTGGTCCTTCTTCCCGTTATTCGCAATCTCTCGTCTCCAAACCGTGTACCTCAGGATTTCACCTCCATTTTCAACCGCAGTCGACCAGGTTAGTAAGAAATCGGTTGAACAAAACTTGCTTTCTTCTTCTTCTAAGACGGGAATACCAGGCCTTCCTAAAGAGAATTTTAGAATCGATTTCATGAAATACTGAGAGTTGAGGACAGCATTTTTGACCTCTTTCTCAAAATAAAGATAAGTCAACTTAACTTACGTATAAGTTAACAACACACCTGGAAATGATAAACATTTTTTCATAGCTGGATAGAAGAACCTATTTCTTTTTCTCTAGCATGTTGTGGTAAAATCATGTTACACCGTGTAAACCAAACCGTATGCACGAGTCTTGTTACCTTTCGATTTTGTGGTAAAGCTTATACGAGCAGCATCGCCGTACCCAACAATGTTTCTGGCGTACAACCAGACTGAATAAGTTGATCCTGGTTTCAATTTGTTTATCAGTTTTTCTGTATCCATTTCTTTCAGTTCCTTTTTGCTATTGCCAGCTCCAGTTAGCTGATACTCTATTTTGTAGTCTAATACAGGACTACCTCCATTGTCAGCTGGATTTTTCCAAAGAAGTTTTATAAACGATGCATCTTTCTCTTTTAGTATGATTTCCCTTGGTTGCTTCGGTTTATCTGTTGAATATGAAAGTAAAGTCTGCTCTAACAACGTTGTGAACTAAAACCTAACTTCTGTCTTTTTCGTGTACAACAAAGCTTGAAAAAAAAGGCCTTCGGCTTTTTTAAATATTACTTTAGAGCCCTTCCATGGGCACTTTATAAAGGAATCCTTCTCAAGATCAAGCCAACTGTCCTTCTTTTAAAGCTTTACGGGCTTCCTTGCATTCTTGACAGTTTGCAAGCAAATCAGAGGTCGTTTGATACTTACACAACTGACTTACAGTAACGTTGTGGGTAGTACCTCCAGCAATGTTTGTGGCACGACAAGTATACTTTCCATAGTCCCCTGAGGAGGCTGTTTTGATTAGCAGTCTGCTACCACGAGCCGTTGTGAATACGTTGCTAGTGATCTGCTGGCCTCCTGGTTTAAACCACTGGAAGGTAGGAGACGGGTGTCCGTCAGCGGTGCAGACAAGGACTACTTCCTTGTTGTTCCAGGAAAAACTTGTATTGCTGCTGTGAAATAGATTGATCTCAGGCTTGGCTGAAACAGCGGAACAAAAGATACTGTGTTACTTACCGATGGTATGGTTTTGCTTATCATTCATTTTTTAAGCTTATATCTACCTTTCCTGTATCAGAAACTTTATCAATACACCAGTAAATTGGCCACTGTTTGTTTACACCACTCTTTCTGCATGATAGTTTCATATAGGCTGGTTCTAGCGTCAGTCATCGAAACTGCGGAAAAATATTACCTAACTATTTCAACTATGTTGCTTTATTTTCTGCGAACAAATTAAAAACAGCGCTAACGAATACTTACAATGTACAACCAGTGGAAGCTCTCCGGTTTCATTTGTCTCAATAGTATTGTTGGCTCTACATACGTATTGACCGGAATCGTTCCTGCTCACAGAGGTAAACAATAGGTTTGCAGAACCCTCTCCTCTATTCTTCACTCTACTGCTTCCTACCCTCAACCATGTCACGGTGGGTGTAGGTTTACCGGTTGCGTTACATGTCACGTTGACCTGGGTTTTCTCAATGTAGAATTCTTTCATTGTTGGTTTGGCAATTTTAAGAGGTTCTGAAAAAAATAGTTGTCTCTATTTTTACTTCCATTAAGTTGCATTTGTTTTATGTGAATGAAAATAAGCTATAGTTGTCAAAGGAAAGCTTGAAAATAACACAAAGTTAGTCTCGTAATTATAACGGTAGAAACAGAATTTTGTGTTTTGTTATGTAACGGCTGATTGAAACTATTGATTAAACACAAGGTAGATAATTTATCCAACCATACGGTTAAAAGCAGAATCGCTTAAGTTAACAAAACATACAACACCAACAATTAAAAACAAACACATGAAAGAATTAGATTAATCCTTGAGACTGAAGAATTTTATCATAAACATTGTATGGAAAATATTACGTTAGGCCCGTTACTGAACCTGTCCGAGATGAGACAATCAAGTTTATAAGTGAAGATGATTATTTTATACATGATGAGATACGAGCACACAATGTAATAACACCATTAAAACTTAAATGATTTAACATTTTAATACAATCTTTAATGACTAAAGTCACGTACAGATAATCGAGCTTATAAAAACGTTACAATGTCTTTAGACGGAAAACCTTCCCTACTCGATAATACTTAAAAAATACAGTCGATTTGGGGTTTGAGGTTAGAGGTTTGGAGTCTACAGTTGTAGTATTTAACTGAAACATGGCCGTGGCGGAAACAAACAATCATTTAGGAGGCACAGTACGGAAGTTGTTATCGTTTGTTATAAAATCTGAAATTCCTTTTAAAAAAATTGGCCTGGCCCCCTTAACCTAATTATTGGCAGTGCCTCCCGCCCCGTTCCGCCGCCCACAAAAAATATTTGATCGAATACATAATGAGATTTTAGAAAAATTTGAGCCTTTCTTGCTGGTGACGATTTGCTATGTATAATTAATAGAATTCGAACTTTATTCGCAGTATCGAATGCATGTTTGGCGTGAGATGTTAAATTACGCGAGGACGATACTACATACGCTACTGATTGTCAATTTTCCTTCCCACCGAAATAGTTTCTCAGAAATGAAAACCTTCGGATACTTATTAAGGTCAACTAATATCTTTGGGCTCAGCTTTAATCGTTGGTAAAATATGTTTTTTTTTAACTTTTTAACTTACCCGTAGATATTACTCTCACTTTCGGGCTGGGTATGTAAAGTAAGACTCCATCTTTATCCTTGAATCTCAGGTAACACTTAAAGTTGTTGTCGAATGTTACATTGCTGATCACTAATGTCGCTTGATCTTTTATTGACACACGGCCATTGTACAGTATGACTCCTTTTTGATAGATTTCTTCTTTACTCAAAGTTTTCACAGCAATAGGATAGAAATTCTCAGTCGTCCCAGGGGGGTCAGATGTAAACCAAATAACATCGACAAACGTATCACCACTACCAAGTGTGTAAGTCCATTTCAACAAAACAGTTTGTCCCTTGGGTACATACACGACAGCGTTTGGTTTGTCCACGAAGCTGGAGGCGGCCCTGACTATTTAAAACGGTCATTAACTTGTATATTGAGTAAACATCACTGAAAAATTAAGCAAAGGAAACAGCGAACTTAAAGCAAAAGCAAAAGAGCACTTGCAAGCTATGGACACTTTAGAAATATTATCTAAAGTTTCTAAGGTTTTGAGTCAGTCTAAAAAAAAAATGAAAACTAAATCTTGCACTTTAACTTGCGACTTCCAAAAATCAAACGAGGCAAAGGCTCTTATACCTACTTTACAACCATTAGATCTTAGGAATTTCGTACACAACCTTTAAAGTTCCAATAAATATAACTATTTTGTTTGAGCATTACTTCTAAAGTACAAATTTTTTACCTTAAACGACTCTAACCACCATTTTTTACCTTTAAGATCTAGGACTCAATTGATATATGGGTTAGAATTAGAAATAATGAAATAATAAACGAAAAATTTTGCTTTTTAGTTGATTGAAACGATTATTGTGTTGCGTTTCAGTACGTGATCGACCAGAAACAAGGAACAAGAGGACGTGACTCAGACAGTCAGAGAGCAGCACGGAAGTTACTAGAGAACATGAGGCAGACAGTAACGTTAGAACGCGTGACGAGGCAATTCGATTGGGCGGCGAAGGCAGTCAACTAGAGCGCGTGACAGAGGCAACTACAACACATGACGCAGTCAACTTGAGTGTGTGACGCAGGCAACTAGATTGCATGACGGAGGCATCTTTCACAACCGGAAACTGAAAGAATTCAAAGTTCCAAACACCTAATGATTAATGTAGAAATTTTGCAACTTGATGTTGTAAAGAAAGAAGGAAAGCGCTTCTCAAATTTGAGTGACCAGAAAAGTTTCTAATTAAGTCTCTAACAGGAATCCGCAACCCTCAGATGTTCTACCCACTAGACAAGAACTTATCCTGTGACTAAGCTCTACAGAGGCAACTAGAACGCGCATTATGGAAGCAACTAGAGTGTGTGACAGAAGCATCTTTCTCAACCGGAAAATGAAAAACTCCTGAAAAACCTTACAGCAACATTAAACTATATTGTTCTTGGTATTTGAAATTTCTCTGATGATCCAAACTGATTTTAAAATGTTTAAGGAGCATCGGATGATGGGTATATGTTTCGGTTATTTTGTATGACTGCTGGGTTACGGTCGTTTTAAGACCAGGCAAATTTTATGTGAAACTTATCTTGCGTGGCCATGTGTAGTGCACATTTACAATTATGCACAAAGGACATCCAACATTCTTCTCGGCCTCAAGCCTTGTTTAGAAACCCATTGTTGAGCCATGAAAGATCCAGGATCCAAACTCAGTTCAAGTTCTAAATATGATAGCGTGAAAATGTATTCAATGATTTCAAACTAGCAATAGAAAAGAAACATTCAAAACTGGTTTAAATAATTACGGGACACTGTTGTGATGCCGACACAAACCCTCTTCTAAAATCAGTGGCCTGTTTTGAAATAACAATCTAACGAGTAGAGGTTAGAATTAGCTGTACTTCTCGTAGCATTTTGTGAAAAGAAGTGCTTCCAAACAGCTTACCATGAGGCGGAAACTTAGAGTAAGAATAAAAAGCACAGAAACGTTCCGAAAGAGAAGAGAAAATTTAAGCTCCAACAACTTCATATTTTCTTTTTTTTTGTTCCTGTGTACCAAGCTTATCAGCTGGTTAAAGAAGTTAGGTTCATAGCAAGGCGTATGTTTCACTTTGACTGCCATGAACTGAACTGTTGCATTACACCCTCGCTGGTGGTTCTGTCAGATCGACCGTCTTAACTTTCTATTCTTGTCGCAGAGTGAACTTTCAATGGTTAGTGTGCTTGATTGATTCAACTTGAATATTGCCAAAGGCTGAACAATATCAACCAAGTTGATTTGCATATTGCTTTAAGTTTAGCATTGGGGTGTCAGATCAAAAATTGATTTGCAGGAGCGTTTAGTTTGTCAAACAGGACATGGATTGATGTGTTGTTTAGCTCTGGAAGGTTGAAGCGCTTGAGTTTGTTCTGTACAGTTCGTTTACCTCAAGTTTCGAGAAAATCCTAAATAACCTGGTCAATTGGGTTGATAACATGTGGAATTTATCCTGCACGCAACTCCATTTCTTGGCATTTTGATGTTTTTTTATATTCATTATAAGAAAACTGAACATTATTTAAACAGTTTGGTTTATTTTCTTTGAAATCCTTTCGTAATTTTTTTTTCATGTATTATAACTAGCTCTTCAACATGGCTTCGCCGGCTCGACTGTCTAAAAGCATTCCCTTCCACCCTCGGCATTGAAATAACACACTATCGAAACACTTGTAGTTGGCAGAAATAGGGCGAGCCATGCATGTTGTTAAATTTGTTTTGGCTTCTTATGATCCTGCAGTTTTAACGTGAAAATGTTGTTGTCTTTTAAGTCGACCCCTTTTCAAAACAGAGCAGTGTATTAGTAAATTCTGAAGGTGTTTCAGTTTTCAATTTTTTTTCCTAACTGAGTTAAAAACAATGCATGTAAGATCTAACATGACAAGAGACTATTGATTTACATCTATACCAATGCGTTGATGAAATATTTGTTATAACCAAACACGTTGAACCTTTTCTGATGAATCGATTGGGGTACAAGTTTCTTGGGATAATGATGAGAAAAAATTCTAAAATGCCTTGATGCTCCGAAATATAACGAATTTGTTGTTACACCATATCAGTACGCTGTTTAAGCATTCTTGGCGTTTGTAAAGCTTACAGCAAAACAATTAGTCCATGGTGGCGGTATACAACACTTTGACATGGTTGGGCAAACTACCCGGCGTAAGAAATGGACTGATGATGCATCTACTAAACAGCGTCTTAACAGCACAATGTGAGTATATGATTGTTTCGCAAAAGATATTCAACATTGTCAAGAGCTTACCTGAAATTGAAAGAGGAAACAACAGGCCTAGATAGACTATCCAACGGCTTGTGTGTAGGAACTTTCGTTTTTGTATGACGAACACCTGGAGCATCTTTTATGTACTGATCTGCACGAAGCTAAAGGTATTTTTCTCTTATTATCTAATAAAAAGGCTGAAGTGAAAGTGCTGTACGTAGGTTTCGTCGTCACAATCGCTGCCTTGAGCTAATGACAGTTATTGTCATTGCAGTGTTATTGTAGAGTAATTACACCGTCTATGGTTGAATCTGTGTCACAACCAATATCAGTAAGTCAAGAAGCTCCATTGCCTCATATTACTACTTACAGAATGTTCTATTTAAAACAAATTTAAGGAACCGCCAAAGATACCTCTTTCATTTTTTTCAATATTTTTTTAACTCTACCGGTAGCTATAGAACGGCTCTACTGCTACATTACAAGAAAACAAGGTTTAATGTCAAACGAACAAACACCGCATGACCAATACAAGAAAATTACACAGCCATGAAAGAAAATAGTAACTTTTTTTGCAGCACGTTAGAGCTTAAAAGCCGTTTTTCTTGCAAAGTTGACAAGTCAGAACACCGAACCAATGTTTATCGGCTAAACCTACTGGGCCAATGACTGTTGGCAGAGATTTTCATACCTGCGCTCACTTCTCTTTAACAAACTTGTGTCTGAGTGTTACGCATGACATGATTAGTTCGGTGCACTTTTGAGCACCTTTTGAACTTTTTAGTAACTTTTCCTTCCGAAGCTTTGAGTTTTTAAAGCTAAGCTGATATGTTGTACTGTGTATGTATGTAAATAATATTCACCATAACTTGTGTTGATTACCCGGACACATTAACAGGCCTTGCAACATAAACAGGATTTACTGGGAATGTCTTAGTGTGTCCGCTTTTCATTGACAGCTAAAACTAATGCGGGGTCAGAAGAGCGGCTCTGTCTTAACACATCATCTGGGTGAAGTGAAGAAGAAATATTACTAAAAACATATTCTATTGTATTACTTATGATTTATAGCTTTTCAGCATTTGCCTCCATTAGCAGTGGTTTGAATTGCGTTTAAAGTATTTTCATTGATGACGTTACGCTAAATCACCAGTTATTTTTTCTCGTTAGAAGAAAGTAGTTTCAATTCATAAATACAGACACTGTTACTTTTCCGATGTTATTATGGTATGAAGCAAAGTGCTCAATCCAAACACAGTTAGAAGTAAGATTGTTCTACGCATTCAATTTCTTAAATATTACTTGTATCAATGTTAATCAATTGATGCCCCAACATCGTTACGCGAATGGCAAT
>JAOBAT010089306.1:0-17846 GCA_026413305.1 Hydrozoanthus tunicans
CCTGCATTATCCTCCACTGAGAGCCCAAGTTCTGCCGCAGTTTGAGTGGTTCTCCGACCCCCCTTCACCTCAACAGAGTCTCCGCCCCGCTGACCCACCACAATCTTCAGTACTGTTCCTGCTGTCAGATGAAAGCTCCCCTCCATCGTGGCTCCTTTGCCCCCCAGGTATGTTCCAGGTAGATCCCCGTAGTTGTAGGAATGTGTACCTCCTCTTGCTCCACCGGCTGTTATCTTGTACACGCCGCTATACGGAACTCTATACTCTTGGATTGGACCAAGCCTTCCTGAGCTGTTCTTGGTGTCAAACGAAACTTCTACGCGCAAAACGAAAATCATAGTTAATACAGTCTTAAGCTAAACAAGAAAAAATGGCTAAAATTACTTCATTAGAAGCATTTATATTCCGTTTACGTGGGGCCGTTTAAGTTTGGGTCCGTTTCGTAAACCACGACAGTTATAAAATGTTTGGCGTTGTGTTCATACGGAGCTTCCGTAAGTGTGTTGGTTTGAGGCCAGCAAAGTACTCAAGTTTGGGAACTTAAAAATTAGGTTCTGCTTTGGGGTCGGTACAGTTGAAAGTTTATACGACCCCACGTAAACACCGGGACTGTCCAAATTTTGCACAGTTTGCGCGGTAAAGGCCTGGGAATTAGTTTTTCATTTTTCGGCTGCCCAGTCAAAACGAAGTTGTTGCAACTGTTGAAGGGGAACCGTTGAAAGTAAAAGAAAACCAAATTTAATGTAAATATTACTTTTAAAGGTTTAAAATTTTTTAAAAATGTCACAAAAGCGTCCCGCTTCTTCCCGGCCCACTGCCTCATGTAAGCACTAGTGCAAATTGTTGCAAAATGAAGACAATTCCATGTAAACAGTCTGGACGGACCCTTAAAGAAAAGCGGAACTAAATTTGACTTGCCCCGTGTAAACGAAGTCTAAGTCGTAAGAGGTGGGTTACTCAAGTCTCTAGGTTGCAAAGGATGGCCCAACAGTTCTACCTTTAAGCGTTTTCTTTTAATGCCTTAAATTACATGAAGCTATTACTATTAACTATAGTAACACATGCACACATACATTGGTCAAACACCCATAACGTGGTTTTATGCAAACCTCAACATGGTTGCAAGCACTCCTTGACACGCCTTACGCACATTCGAACACGCTCATACACACGACTCAACAAGCATGTGTGTTCACCCGTACACGCATGAACACTGCCCCGACACGCCTTTAAGCACATTCGAACACGCTCATACACACGACTCAACAAGCATGTGTGTTCACTTGTACACGCATGAACACCGCCCAGACACGCCTTTAAGCACATTCGAACATGCTCATACACATGACTCAACAAGCATGTGTGTTCACCCGTACACGCATGAACACCGCCCCGAAACGCCTTTAAGCACATTCGAACATGCTCATACACACGACTCAACAAGCATGTGTGTTCACCCGTACACGCATGAACACCGCCCAGACACGCCTTTAAGCACATTCGAACACGCTCATACACACGACTCAACAAGCATGTGTGTTCACTTGTACACGCAAGAACATCGCCCAGACACGCCTTTAAGCACATTCGAACACGCTCATACACATGACTCAACAAGCATGTGTGTTCACTTGTACACGCAAGGACACTGCCCAGACACGCCTTTAAGCACATTCGAACACGCTCATACACACGACTCAACAAGCATGTGTGTTCACCCGTACACGCATGAACACCGCCCCGACACGACTTTAGGCGCATTCGAAAACGCTTGAACCACACCCCAAAGTTTGTACGAACACTCCAACACACCTGCTCTCATATTACAACACGCTTGTACGCACACCTGAACATGCTTGTACGAACACCCGAACGTGCTTGCACACACACCCGAACACGCTTGTACGAGCACTCCAACACACCTGTACGCACACCCAAGAAAACACGCATAAATCCTGGAAACAGACCTGTTGCAATGCAAGGGTGAGTGTTGCACTCTCGGGTCTTAAAACTTAGTCCCGGACATCCTGTTCCACCTTGTGCCAGGGGCATTCTGTTGCATGTACGAGTTTTTACCTGCACCCCACCACCACAGGAGCAAGTACATGGCCCGTAGGGGGTCCAGTCGCCCCAACCATGGTTTTCTAGTTACAAATGAAATTATATATTAGAAAGATAAAGTTATAAGAGTTAATACGGCGCTCTAAGCGACTCGTAGAAAAATATTTCTGTGACTTAAGTAATGTGCAGCTCAACAAACTCGGCCAACTTTCTCGCTTCGCGCGACAGGAAATATTGAATTATATGGTAAACTCTTCTTTTTGATCCTGTTTGTATTTCCGTACACAACAAAGTTTAAGTTTCTCTCATTACATCTTGAAATAGATGGTAAAGATAGGAAATATTGAAACTTGAATTTTTACAAATATAATCTCTCTTTTGATCCTTTCAACCTTTCACTTCCTTTCAACAAGTTTTTCAGCAAGCAACTTCTTCTTACAATACTCATACAGAATAAGACATTCGGTAATGAGAAAATGGGAATAAGATGAAAAGCAAAGTTCTCCTAAGCCATTAACATGAAAAGTATGACTTATAGTTGAGAGCATTTAGCAATACATCATTCAACGTGCTTTAAAACGCTTGTTTTATTTTCTTTCAGGTTTTCATTGCAAAATCACAAATCCCAAATTAAGCCGTCACACCTGGACAGGGGGACTCGTTACATTTCCGCAGTTCCACACTGGTGCCGTTCAAACATCCGGGTCCTCCTAAGCCAACTGGAACGCTGTTACAAGTCCGGTTACGTAACTGCCATCCACATCCACAGGACTTTGTACAGGGGGAGAACGAGCTCCAGGGACCCCAGGCACAGGACACTAGAATAGAATTACATGAAGTAGTAAAGCTATTGATGACATAGATAAGCACACTGTACTGTGAACACGCTCAAAGCATTTACTATAAAATCCGCGGAGATGATATAGAATAAGATAAACAAGTTTCTCAGAAAGAGTTCTTTGATTTCCAGTTACCATCCCCCTTATCTAGTCTTGCTAGTACCGCCGCTTGGTTACAGTTTGTAAGATGCCAGTCTGTCGTGCCGGAAGCCCGGGTTCGATTCTATGTGCTGGACCTTCACTCAGGGTCTTAAAATAACTGAGGAGAAGGTGCTGCCTTTGCTTGAACATCTGCAAAACGGCAAGACCTTCGCGTCTTCTCGGATAAGGACGTTGAACCGTAGGCCGTCGGAATTCAATAATTGGAATGTAAAGCATTTTGGGTTTTCCGAATACCTAAGAGTAGTGAAGCTAAAATAAAAAAAATTATAACATATTACAGCTCGTGGTTTCACTTTCCGCGAATGATTCTTAATACTTCTAAGGAACTTTTTCTTTTTTTTTTGCTCTCCAAACAATGCTGCGGGTAAATAAAAAGGCTACAACAACATGACTCTTAACTGCTATTGCAATTGAATGAACAAAATAGTCTTAATTCGTTCCTTACGGAATGGTTCAAAGTAAACTTTTTAACCTTCGCACGAAGTATCACTCACATTCGCTTGTCAATTGTCCGTATTTGATAGTTCAGATCTTTGCAAAATGGCTTTGAAAGCTATAGACATCCTCCGCCTGCCGCGAGCGAGAAACACGAAATTTCAAACTGTGTTTAAATTTAACGCTGCGAAAATTCGCTGCGATCTTATATCCGACGCTGCCGTTCTGTTTCAAGCTTTAAGCATCACACTGTTAAAACAACATTTTACTTAAAAGATTAAGACTTTGCATTAAAACACATTTTTACTGTCTATCACTTTATAACACATGAATATTTTTTGTGTTTTCGTGTGATATCTGATTTCGATATGTGTTAAGATATTTTTAAATTTTGTTTCTAGTTAGTTTTTTGTTATGCAGGGCTCCATTCAAACCAGCACTGTTGAACTGGATTATCTGTTAAATCTAGTATATAAACAAATGAATAACTTTTTTTCTTGTCTAAAGTGAATTTGAAAAACTGAAAAAAGCCCTTAGAACAAATCTGCTGCGTCATGAAAACACAAAACGTGTTTCTGTGCTGATTTACTAGTAAAATCAGCAGATTGAATCAGTTCATTACCAAATTGAGCTGCTAGTTCACCTTACCATAATTGAGGATGCAGGCTGGGATAACTAGCAAGACCAACAACACCTTCCAACTTTGAGCCATCTCTAGTGGAAATACACAACTGCAATTAAAAAAAAGCTATCTCCAATACGAAATCTATCGTACATAATCCCTGATTTCTAACTTAAGCAAACAAAAGGCATGTCAGAATTCGACCTCCTGAAGATGATCGCATTGGTCGAAGCATGCAAATGTTCCAAAAGGTATTCTAGAATGCATGGTCTAACTCGAAGTGGTTAGTTTGACTCTTCTCTTCTCTCTATAGCCAAGTTGAACAATAAAGACGAAAAAATGGATGGAGAGGAAAGAAAAGAAAAAAAAAACAAGATGACGATGATCGTGATGATAATGATGGACGAGGAAAGAAGAAGAAAAAAAAGATAAAGAAAAATAAATAGTAAAGGAGAAAGAAGAAAAAGAAGACGAAGAGAAGCCGGAAACTTATTTTTACCTAATCAACTTGAAGAGATTGACGAAGGAATAAATCAAACTATCTACGGTGAAGATGAGCTGAAACGCAATCAGCTTAAATAAGTGATTATTAAGTTCCGAAGGCTAAAGCAAAGAAACATTTCACTTCATCAAAATTGACATACAAAACTACTTATCCAGAGAGCAATGTTTGAAACCATCTTATGCTTCATGAAAGAACGCTTCAATAAAATTCAAACAAAAGCACCTACCGAGTCTTAGAGAAGCCAAAATGAGCAGTTTAGCTTTGTAACGACTTGCTTGGTTGTGTTCTGCGTCTCTTCTCAGACAAAATGAACATTAATCTGTAACCTCGATTTATAATGAAAATTTGTTGTCATGTGACCTGTCAATCACTTGTAGAAATAAATAATAGACTTCTGCGGTAGCTAAGTGCGGCGTTCCCGTGAAACGATGCAGTTAACGCAAAGGTTTTCAAAACATTTTTAGTGAAATATAAAGTTGGCTGTTGTCCACGAAAAAGGTTTCAATGTCTTAACGAATGCACGACTTTAAAAGATCAAAAAATGTTATTGTAGGCTCAAGGAATAATGTTTTCCTAAATAGAAATCAGTTAGTCAATTAAATAAGTCCGATAGAAAGCAAATGTTGGCCAACGTTTTTGAACAGCTGCTATACAGCATGTTGATTAATACTGGCAAAATTGGAACAATCAAAAATACCGACTGGTGCCCTTTTATTTGTTTCATTTAATGCATAAATGCAATTCAGGAGCTTGCATGCTGGTTTCTTGCAAGCAGCGAAATGCCAAGTCGAACGGCTCAACTGAACTCAAGGAGGCAACAACAGGTAAGCTGTAAATTAACTCCTAATAATGTTGCGCTTGAATGTTTTTTTATGATATTGTACTCACTTAAGTAATTGCCTTTGAAAAGAAATATCAATATGTTTAGAACGGAAAAGACAGGTTGTTTCGACCGTTTTGTGTTTTTTGATAATAGAATTTTAGCTTTCAATAGTTGTTATTGAAGCTGTGGCCATCCAATTTGCCTGAGTAAATTTCCAGCTCTTCGTAATTTGTCACGTGTCGTCGACGTTACAAAAGTGTTGCTGGTAACGGTATGAATGTAGGGCATAGAATAGTTTAAAATGTTCTACATACTTGATGAAGAGAAAGGTATAATAACACATAAGAATTTCTTTTCGAATTTTGTAAAAACGAATAGTGTTTTTGTATTGATTTGAAAGTGCGTGCTTTAGCAGTTGCTCTCTTCCGGCAGACACAAACAAATTAAAAGGTTTGCCCTATTTACAAGCTTAGTGAGAGCTTATTGTGCAACATTAATGGAGATGTTTAATGACTTTTTGGTGAAAACTGCTTGAAATTGCGGTAGCTAATTCGCTTTTTGATTACATGAGGCACAAACACAGGAACATAATCCGACGGGTTCTCTTGAATTCGCTAGTAACACTCCTGCAATGGTTGTCTTTCACTCATTCTGTACTCAAGCAACATTATTGCTTTAATCAAGCAACATCTGTGTTTAACAGTAAAATTGCTATCAAAAAGGTCATTTGAGCAAATATCTACAATAAATCAATTAGAATTTGAAATAGGTAAATAGAAAGATCCGTAGGTGATAAATCTTTTGCCTTTAATTTCAAAAGGTAAAAAATTTGCGTGGAAAGTTTTACCCTTTTATAAATGATCAATTCACTTTTTTTGGTGTTAAATAACTGGCGCTTCTCTACACCGGCGCTTCTTTACACCACTGTATAGCCTTCCCAAATGAAATGTGAACCAGCTGGAACCTCTCCTCCCCCCAAGGGTGCTTGTTGTCGAAGTACAAACTCTTGAAATATGTCAGCTGCTGCATTAAAACATTTAAACATCTAGGAAGTTAGACTCGACACCCAACAAGCGCTCGCTGAAAAAGTGAGTCTGATATCTTCCCTTGCAATGTTCTTGATGTGGGCTATAGTGGTTGGAGTTATTACTATCTTTATTTTTCTCTACTACAATCTCTGTCTTTCTGTTTTCTTCTGTGTTTCTTTTCTGTGGTTCTTCATTAAGCTTTCGGCACTCCTGCCCCCTTCACTAGGTGAATTGGCCATCCTCTAAGAGGGCACGACTGCCGTAAGGCTTGAAGAACCTCAGAAAAGAAACACAGAAGAAAACAGAAAGACAAAATAGTGGTAGAGAAAAACAAAGATAGTATGATATCTTCCCGCTGTAAATCAAATGTTACGAGTGCAATCGGAAGATTTGCAACATATATTTTTATGCACAGTTATTCTGCAACCAGTTTGGAACTGCAAGAAATTTGTCGGCAATGGTGATAGCTGCGCAATAAAATAGTTGGTAATCAGAATGTCTAAATTGTTGTTTTATTTTCTTATATTCAAAACTCCTAAGCTTTTACGACGTCAATTTTCTCACCGATTCCATGCCAGAGTAACTTGGTTCTAGCATGTTAGCGTTGGTGCTTAGTAGTCACGTGCAAACGGTGTAATCACGTGGTCTCTCAGCTGTAAACTTTACAATCTGATTGGTCCAGGAACAATGCTACTCAAACTGCGCGACAAGAGAAAAATATATCACCTTGCGTCGTACTGCATTACTCTACGTTCACTCTCGATCTATCGTAAATTCTCTTTATTCCACTCGAAGATTTTTACTTGATATACTCGCGCCACCGTGTCAAATCTCCTTTAAACGGTCGTCAAAGTGTTATAAATACAATTCATAACTATGTAATAAAGAAGGATCAAAATAACGCGCGTACCTCCAATTATTCAGATTAAATATTTTCTATTTTTTCTTCGAAGAAATTAAAAAAAAGAAACATTTTCCCCTTGTTTTCACAAAACGCATCTATGCACCGCATAAGCTGTTTTGTTGTATTCGTTTAAACTGAGTATTGACAAATTATTTATGGTAATTGTTGCTTGAATTCTTGTATACTGTGTACCTGTCATTTTCCCAGATAAAAGCCTTCGGGTATTGAGATTGGCGCAGCCAGCCAGCTCGTGTCATTTGTCAGTTTGCTTTAATTCCGTCATCGTATATTAGCATGTTTTAAAGATACATGGTAAAAATGTTGTGCTCGCTGTTATATTGTGAGAAGTGAATAATATCGTTTTGCGTAGTTGTAAACTAAACTGCCTTGTTTCCGCAACACTGATATATCGCTTCGTATAAGTTATGTCCCTAGAAGAAATTGTTCCCCAAAGCTTTAATGTGTCAGAATTAATGAACACTACAAACGGAAGTGATGGATTTCAGCTCAGCTTGAAGGGGAATTCCGATGAATTGAAAGACATTGGCCTTTATGTTGTCGTGCCCATTGTGAATTGCCTTCTTACAGTTGTAGGGATGGTCGGTAACTCGCTGGTGATTGCAGCGATTAAACGTACACCCTCATTACACACTACAACGAACTTTCTCCTGCTCAATCTGGCTGTGTCAGATCTGCTCACTCTAGTGTTTGCAATCCCCAACGCGCTGGCTTTCAGTCTTGGACATCCGGGCGGTTCAGTTGGGTTACACTTGTGCGTTTTTCTGACATATGGAAATGTCAGCGCTCTGACGACGGCAGTTTCGATTTTCACAATAACAAGCTTGGCAGTTGAGAGGTACCATGCAATTTTGTATCCATTGCGACGAACATCCTTCTTGCTAAAGGAAAATCTTCGCTATTTGTTGGTTACACTCTGGTTTAGTGCGACCCTCGTCATTTTACTTAGGTTTCTTTTAACTTCGAAAACAAGGAATTCTTGTGGCGACGCGAGCGACACTGCTACAATTGCATACATAAGCATTCTTCTTCTGCTCTTCCTCGTTCTTTCAGTGGCCATTTGCTACTGTTATATGCGAGTTATCATAGAGCTGTATTACAAACCCATAGCATCCCCTTTCGGCGTTTCTCATCACCAAGAAGTTCGCTTGAAGCAAAAAGTTGTGCGGGTGCTACTGATTATAATTGTGGTTTTTATCGTGAGTTACGGAACATTTATTTCAACCTGGCTCTTGAAGAAGCTAGGAATTGTACCAGTTATCGCTTACAACGCTTCAGTACAGCTACTCCTTGTGCAGTCCACAGTGAACCCGATCATATACGCAGCTCAAAGCACAAACTTTCGAAACGCTTTGGTGAATATTATGCGGCTCAAATCAAAAGCAAACCCTACAAATTAAAGTGTGCTGTGCACTGGACACCCGAAAAAATCAGACTTTTTAAAGATGCAAAAAAATAAAAAATTGTTGAAAGCTTAAATCATTACAAAACACAAACTAAAACACGCCTTTTTCCTTATCTATATTGATTAACTGTTTTGAAAAATGAATACTGGTTAGCAATTTTTATTTACCAAACGAGTGAATAGCACCTTTTTCGTGCTCTGACTGGTTCACTAATAAGGGAAAATTCTGCAAAAGAGAAAAAAATGCGCTTCGTTTCCATTTCGGAATACGAAATTATGAAAAAATAAAATCACAACCCGCCGTAACTAAAACTAACGTTTGTTTTCAGTAACTTAGTTAAACAACTCACAGTTGTTTTCCTGCGATATTTAGAAACTTGCGCCAGCTTGTTTTAAAATAAATTATGCAACTTACCAAAGTTGTGACGTATGTTATAGGGAAAACCAACGGAATGAATTGCAGCACAACAGCTATTTTTATAACGTGCGTTTGTTTTTATGTAATAGTTAAACAAATGTGCAAAGTTTCAGGATCGTTGGTCGTGTGATAAAAAAACTTGTTCTTTTGTGAACTTTTCACTTATGAATTCCCCCTATTGCGTCTCAACTTTTGTAGTTTGCATATTTGAAAAAAGTTCATATCTCAGCAATCAAAAGAGTTACTTCGATGAAATAAGCGACAATTTTCTTCTTTTTTCAAAATCCTTTTTCACAAAAAGTGTTTACATCGTGTTTATGGAACTTCAGTTGTCTATTATTATTTGTTAAAATAAATAATAATGCCTAGAGTTTTAAACCAAAACAAGTGTTAAATAATTAAAAGAGACAGGATGAAAGAAATGTTGTTGTCAAAATAATGGTTAAAGAAGCAAGAAAATGTTTAAGGTGCGCGGAATAAGTGCGCCAGCACCTTGTTTAGGTGGTCAGCGGTTGGCCTCCTTAACCTAAGTTCCACGCGGTATTCCGCGCGTCGGCCGTGTGGTGTTGGCCTGTCGCTGTTTGATTGCTTTTTGTTATTGGCGGAGATATTATTTTGTTAGGCCTTAAAGTTCGATAGCCGAATATCGATTCTCGATTGCTTTGAATTATTTTCTAAATTTACCTTCCCTTAAAAAACTTAAAATTTCATCTCCTCCCAAATAATTAAACTTACACATGATATGAAACTTTGCTTGTCGATGTCAGCAAACGAGGGCAATATCTAAGAACGAAAAATGAAATTTGAGGATTTTGTCAGGTCGCGGTCCATTGAGGCATGGGACGAGTTCTGTAACACGCTATGAATACATGCAGAAGTTTACGATGACTGTTTTCTCACTCTTCTCAATAAATTGTACATGCATCGCATTCCGAATTTAAAACGAAAACATGAACATAGGAAGTTTATCACGATTTCACTCTAACATAACTTTATGTGTTCGCGCAGCTATGTTACACCCTCCCAATTAAGCAAACAAATATTTTGCGACAGAACATTTCGAAGCAGGCGTTTTCCAAACTCTTTCCCCAGAAAACAAGTTTCCTTACTGTCAAGATCAATAAGTGTCCGTCACGTTTATTAGTTCAGCAGTTAGTATCCAACTAAACGAAATGTTTACACTTATTTTTGAAAACGAGCCGTGTACTAAGCTTACAAAATACGTACCACGGCTTCAACACAAGTACAAAAACGAACATGCAATCCGTTTAGCCGCACTGACCTACCCATTGGGAAGAGCAAGAGAAAAATAGTTTTCTTTGCTGTTGTTTTTTTAAACAAATAACGAGCTGCACTACATTTTCAAGAATAATAATTCAATTCGAAGGACGAGGTGATAGTTCATTTAGAACCAAAAATAATATTTTCATTTTGAGTGTTTCATCTTCGAATCTTTTTTAAGAACGTTCATTTTTTTTGTTATTGAAAATGTGTTTGTCATTTCGTGTCTATGTGCATGTATCAGGGTCTTGTTAACCTTAAAGATATATTGTTGAATGCGCGAGGAAGAATTGAACAAGGCCGCTATCGTGAATATAGAACAGTAATTTGATGCTTTCTTAAAATAGTAGAAATGTCAATACTTTATATTGTTTTGTACACTGCATGTTTTTAGAAAATAGGGTATATTACACGAACACTGCCCCAGGCGTTATGTATAATAGAATTTGCAGATAGCAGGCTATAAACGCTGAGTAAAATATACGGGTAAGAAGTACCAATAACCTGTTCTTGCTTATTCTTTGTTTTTAAAGTTTTCACGCAACGCTCTCCTCCAACAAACATTTCGCCACTAGCGATATTTGGAATAAAGCTTTGCGTGACGACATAATAAAAAAAAACAAATTACTTGTTATGTTTGTTCTAGATAAAACTCTTAGTATAATATTGGCTATACAAACTTTTTTTTATTTATAAGAATAGTGTTTTTCAAACTCAGACTCAAGATCCTTAATTTTTTGGCGTTTTAAGGCTGAAAATGTTCTTAAAATATTCTTAGAATATAGGTCAAAATTTATTATTACTTATTATATATATGTTGCACGAAATTATATTCTTAACAAACTCTAAGCCTCAGCATTATTCTTAAAACATTCTTAAGTTTTCGTGATTTTCAGCCTCGATCATATTCTTATTAAGATATTCTTATAAAAAAAGAAGTGTATGTATTAGGGTATCGCTCGCGAGAATTGGTTTAGGAAAAATTTTGTTAAATTGACGACAATATATCTAACTATTCATTTGAATACAAATACTTTTTGCATGCACTTGCAATTAGCTTGTTCATTTTTAATGATTCTCGAAACATGAACACTGTTAATAATTAATGAACGCGAAAAGCCCTTTGGTTTAAGCTGAAATAAGATGAAGTCATTTGGTTACAATCTACCCATGGATAAGCTAAGAGTAGCAGAAAAGTACAGACCCCTTTGGACTCCAACCATATGATTTGGATCATGTATCGCTTCGTTATACAAGGTGTGGTTTATGTTTTTACAATCTTCGGAATAGTCGGTAACTCGCTGGTGATTGCAGCGATTAAAAATACGCCCTCGTTACAGACTACAACGAACTTTCTCCTGCTCAATCTGGCTGTTTCAGATCTGCTCACTCTAGTGTTTGCAATCCCTAACGCGCTGGTGAACAGTTTTGGACATCCGGACGGATCCACTGGAACATACCTGTGTGTGTTTCTGACAAACGGAAATATCTGCGCTCTGTCGACGGTAGCATCGATTTTTACAGTAACAAGTTTGGCAGCCGAGAGGTACCATGCAATTTTGTACCCACTACGAAAAGCGGTTCTTCTGAAAAAGAAAAACCTTCATTATTTGCTGACCATTATCTGGTCGTGTGCAACGGCTTTCACGATGCCCATGTTCATACAAAGTGTTGTTGTTCTAATTGCTTTGCTTTTAATCCCGTCCGCCGTCATGTTGTTTTGTTATACACGAGTTATCAAGGAGCTGTACTGCAACCTTACTGTGGCACCTTCCGGCATTTCTCGCCGTCAAGAGGTTCGTTCAAAACAAAAAGTTGTGAGAATGCTGTTGATTGTCACAGTGCTGTTTATCGTGTGCTTCGGTTCATATGCTTCAACTTGGCTCTTGTTCGAGTTTGGGCTTCTGTCAGTTGTTATCTACAACGCCTCCGTTCTACTGCTCTTTGTGCAGTCTACTGTCAACCCGATCATTTACACAGCTCAAAGCACGAACTTTAGGAGTGCTTTATTAGCCATCCTTCGCCTAAGAACAGCCGCAAGCCATGGCCAAGAAGATAGAAAAAACCTAAAGTCTTGAAGTCTGAGCTTTGTATGATCAAGATCTTGGGGGCTGCACAAAGACGACTCGCTGAAACATATATTTTTTTCAAAGAATACTTTGAAAGAATATCCATTTTGCATATGATGATCTGATTACCAACGAAGAGACTAAAATGGTAGTTCCTTGTTGTGAAGTCACATGGGTTTCCTTACAGTTCGCAAAGTTATTTATTAGCAGCTCTTATCGCCCTCCAGGTTCCGTGAGACTCCTATTTAAGGTCTGGACGACTCCATTAGCTCACTATTCAGTAAACCCGGCCACTTCCCTCAAGTGATAATATGTTGAGATTTCAACTGCGGTCATATTAATTGGAGATCCGGCGAACTGACGACTGATGCCAACAGAGCTGATGATGCCTTATTAAACACAGTGCTTAAATATGGACTTTGTCAACATGTAAATTCACCAACTCGCCCGTCGTCAGGAAGTTTGTTGGACTTGGTTCTATCATCAAATCCCAGCATTGTCACTGCTGTTAACGTAGTACCTGGTATCAGTGATCATGACGATCAATGTCCTAAATATCAAACAAAACCCCCAAGGAAAATTTATCAGTTTCACAAAGGAAATTGTGAAAAGTTGAACGAATATCTCAACAACTTAAGAACTCAGTATCTATCCTCTTCACACAATCAAAATCCGTAGACGAAAATTGTCAGTGTTTTTTATTAAAAGCACCCTAAAGGAAAGCGTAGAAAACAACATACCGCACAAAATGTCTAAAGGAAAGAGACACCTTCCTTGGGTAAGCCACTTCGTCAAGCGTAAAATGAAGAGTCGTGATAGAATTTATAAAAAAGCCAAGAAAACTGGTAAAGTGCAACACTGGATCAAGTACCGGCAGAAAAGAAATGAAATAACATCTATCCTAAGGGAGAATCATACTAAATATGTAAAGAGGTCGTTGGGGGGCTTGTTGACTCATTTGTTGATAACTCCAGTGTTAAAAGAGCCTGGTCGTATCTCAAGTTACTTAGAACCGAACAGTGTGGTATTCCAACACTAATTTCCGCAAATAATAATATTTGCAGCTGTGACCTATCCAAGGCAAGAGCCCTACAGTCACAGTTCAGCAGTGTCTTCACCATTGAGAAACTTGAAGAAATTCCCACACCTAGTTCAGAACCAGTTCCTCCCATGCAAGATATCAGCATCGGTATTCCTGGGGTCAAGGCGCAACTAGATAAGCTTAATCCAAACAAAGCTACTGGTCCAGACGGAATACATGCAAGAGTATTGAAGGAGCCATCCTACGAAGTTGCACCAATTTTGGCCCACATCTATAAGCAGTCCGTGGATACTGGGCAGTGTATCTGCTCAAAGGTCTAGGAGCATATTGTATACTCAAGTGTATCAAAACAACTTTCACGCTACTCCGTACTAAACGTAAACCAGCATGGCTTCCGCAAGGGATTATCGTGCGAGACCCAACTCGCAACCACAATACACGAATGGGCTAGGACGCTGGATCACCATGGGCAAACTGATATCATCTTCTTAGATTTTTCTAAGGCTTTCGATAGCGTTCCGCACGAAAGACTTTTGAAGAAATTGGATCACAATGGATTTAGGGGTAAATTACTCGAATGGTTTCGTTCATTCCTCACCGGCCGTCTTCAGAGAGTTGTGGTGAACGGCTCGTCTTCACCTTGGTGCAAAGTCCAATCTGGTGTGCCACAGGGAGCAGTTTTCGGCCCCCTCATGTTCTTGATATACGTGAATGATTTGCCAATAAATTTAAACTCCCCAACGAAGCTTTTTGCTGATGACAGCGTTCTTTACAGACCAATTAACTCTTTTGAAGACCACATCCTATTACAAAAAGATCTTGAAACGTTATCACGCTGGGCTGACGACTGGTAAATGCGATTCGAACCTTCCAATTGCTACACTCTTGTTATTACCTTGAAGAAACAGCCATCTCTGCTCACTTATTTGACGGTTGGAAGTAACCTCACCCAAGCCTCGTTCCATAAATACCTTGGAGTTCACATCACTAGCAATCTATCGTGGTCATGCCACTGCAACGAGCTCCGCTCAAAAGCCGACAGAGTATTAGGCATACTGCAGAGAAATTTATTGCGATGTTCAAGAGAAGTTAAGGAGCGTGCGTACTTAGGTCTTGTTAGACCACAACTAGAGTACAGTACTACCACCTGGTCCCCACACAATCAAAAGGATATTAACACCATCGAATCAGTACAGCGCAGGGCGGCAAGATTTACGCATAACAACTATGTGAAAAAAAGCAGTGTAAAAAAGATGATCAACGATCTTAATTAATTGGGAATCCTTAGAAGACCGATGAAAGTTGAATGATTTAGTTTTTTTCCTTAAAATCAAAACTAACTTAGTAGACATTGCGTTCCCTATAAAGACGTTGTACAATATTATAGATCTCAGCGCCTTCATCATATATACAACTATAGGCAAATCGCAATCATCAGTTAACGCATATAAATATTCTTTTTTCGTAAGAACAATTCCAGTTTGGAATAACTTATCATCAATGGCCGTCGAATCAAAGTCTGAAGACCGTTTTAGGTCACTTATTGTAATCTGATGCCCGCTGATCACCCGTGCCTGGATTAGTCTACTATTTGGCACTATTAAACTGAAACTGAAACTGCACTTTTAAAGTGTCTTTAAAAGCATTACTTTTTAAAGTTTCCGTACTTTAAAAAAGAAGTTTCTAGTGAGCACGAAAAAACAGTGTACTGCATTCTGTATTCCGAGCAGCTATAAGTAATTACAAGTTTGGCCAAAGCCAACCGACCAAACCAACTTCAAAATTTTACTTTTTAAGTAAAATAATCATATATAAAGATATTTGCTAGTTCGGCCTACGACACAGAAATGCCTTCTTTAAATTCAAAATGGCGAATTGATTTGATCATTGATGAGTTTTACAAACCTCCTTTTTTGGATTTTTTTGAAATTAATAGTCGAGTTGTGGTTGTTAGTTTATCAGTTGAGTATTATATACATATGTATCATTGTAAAGTCGATAAAGAGAAAACCTTGCGTGTCACCGGTACCAGTTGAACTGAACCTTTTAAAAAAATAAATTATAAATAATCACCTAAAGTCCTTGATGTATCGGTTAAAATAGAATACAAAAAGTCTGAGATCTTGTTTTAATTTATATCGCATACAATGAAGGTTACAAAAAACAAAGCAGTGAATTTTTTTTGTTTGCTAAACTGAAAGAGGTTATTATTCTCTCATTGTGGGTGAGAGTGGTAAGTAAAATTGTTCAATAATTGTCTCAATATGTGAGTTGTTCAGCGCAAAGTTTCGACCGACTACTGCTATTCAACTTCGGGCGATGTGTTGACTGATCTTTTTCGCTTTAATGCCATTCCACTGAAATAGAACCCGCACCTAGAATTTTGTTAAACTTTCCTCATTTGTCAATCATTGTATATAAACTGAAAAAATGGAATAAAAAGGGGTGTGTCCGTGTTAACTTTTGAGATATGGTTGATACAAATACCCCCTCCAGGATTATTTTTCTGTTGTTGTAAGCTTGAAACTAAAACTAGAGATTCCTCATGTGGCCAATCAAGATAACATTGAGGAGCGTAAGGGAAATAAAGGATGATAACGTAAATAGTTCTTTTTGATAAGGAGAATAATTTTCTTGGACTTTCTGCAAAAACATTTCGGTAAGGAGGCATTTTAAAGAAAACTACTTTTTTGCATTATTTTTTCTGATATGTCTTCGAAAGCTCAAGATTCACTAGAATATGGCAAAAATGTGTAAACATTTTAAAGTTTCTAGTATGCGCAGTAAAGATGCCCAATGCAAAACTGGGGAATTACCTTTAGGAGCATATCAGTGACATGAAATATTTTGTAATCTCGATGAATAGATCTGTTAAAATCTTGCTAAAGGAGAAGTAGGCGGTGAAAAAATAATGTCAATTTTTTTTATGATTCTCGAGATGTTAACATTTTTTAAAAATCAAGCATTAAAATTTTAAACATTAAACGTTCAAATATTTTCAACCAATAACGTCACAAAGTTCTTCAGAGTTGTTAAAAACAAAAGCAAAGTACGTGTAAACCTTACTCCATTGAAAAAAAACAACTGTCTCATTTGATTTTAATAAAATGTAAGTCACAAAAAACATGATATGTTCGGTTCCTCATGTATATTCACTTTGTGTTTCTTACTTTTGTCAGGTGCTAACCAGAAAAGAAAATTAAGAAAATAATATTTATTTTTAGGTTAGCAGAATTTTTGTGCGAATCTGTTTTTCCCTTCTCAAGCCAATCATTTAAATAGCGTGTATTTGCACTGTATTACCAGACACCAAATACAGGGCAATATTTAATTTCATGCAGGCCTTTCTCGCATATCAATTAACAACATATAGGTGTATTATACGTGTGTGCTGCTTGCTGACCACACCGAGGGGATTTCCCACGTATAAAATCCGCTCCAAACTAGACAAGAAAACACTGAAAATCACCTAACTTTTAGTTATTGTTTTAATTTGGGTTTTGAATGTCATTATTAGGCTAACCCCTTTCACACTGGGCTTAGCTTTTTGAAGGTCCTGTGAAGCCTCCCCCCCTCTCCCTACTCCCTATTGTCATGAAATTCGGGGTTAAGTAAGAATTCGAGTAGCTTATATGATTAACCTAATTATTATTTTGGTATGTTAATTATAGACGTCAAACCGAACAAAAATCAATGTTAACATGGTTTTGACATTTTTGTATTTATTCGGCTTTTAATTTATAGCTTTTAAATAATTGATTTTCAAAACATTTTTACACTAAACAAAAGGCTATAACAATGATAAAGTTAGCTGAATCAATGCTGTTTTTCCTTTTTTATCAATTACACATTATTTTTAAATGTAAATATAAAAACTGTTGTCGCCCAGCGATAATGGTAATATTTTAGCTTTTGAAAACATGATTATTACGATATTCTGACTCCTGAGTCAAGTTTCAGTTTTCTTTCTAGAAAAAATGTTATAAACACCGCACAAACTAGCTTCAAGTCAATATCAAGTATTGGAAAACAAATTGAGTAAAATTACATTATATTGGTGACGTCATATTTGACAATCATTAGGGAAGAGGTCAAAACAACGGTCCACCCTAGGGACCCAATTTTTTTTTGGGGGGGGAGGTATTAGCCGCCACCCCCCACCTTTTTTCAAAAAAGCTGAATTTCAGGAGCAAATATCAAGGTTAATAAAATAGATATTGATAAAGTGCTTGCA
>JAOBAT010089317.1:7402-17844 GCA_026413305.1 Hydrozoanthus tunicans
GTGCGTATACCCTGATGAAATAGGCTGAACGTCCTCTTGGAAGGGCTGAATGTTCTTATGGTAATGGCTGAACAATCTCCAGGGTAGCGTATACCCTGCAGAATCTAGCTGAATTTCCTTCTGGGTAGCGTATACTCTGGAACCAGTTGATTATTCTCCAAGGTAGTGCGTATACCCTGATGAAATAGGCTGAACGTCCTCTTGGAAGGGCTGAATGTTCTTATGGTAATGGCTGAACAATCGTCCTTGAGCGAGTATTTTGGTCCGGCTGCTCCTCGATCGAGCACCTTCCATTTTTCGAGGGAACATCTTATCCCGGATATTTTTCGAACGAACAGCTTTTTCCGGATATTTTTCGAACGAATTACTTTTTCTTTAGCTTTTCTTTGAGCAAGTATTTTTTCGGGCAAGCTTTTTTTTCCTCTCTGGCCATGGTAGCGTATACCCTGATGGTATTGGCTGAACGACGTCCTTTCCTGATGGAAACGGCTTAGCTACCTCCTCCTGGGTGGTAAATGACCTGATGGTAATGGCTGAACAATCTCCTTGGTAGACTATAACCTGATAAATTTAGCTGAATTTCCTTCTGGGTAGCGTATACTCTGGAAACAGCTGGTTGTTCTCCAAGGTAGCGTGTATACCCTGATGAAATATGCTGAACGTCCTCTTGGTAGGGCTGAATGTTCTTATGGATAGCGCATAACCCGATGAAAACGACCGAATGTCCTCCTGGATAGCGTCCATCTCGATGAAAACGGCAGATTGTCCACCTCGGTGGCGTAGACCCTGATGATATAGGCTGAACAATCTCCTGGGTAGTGTATACCCTGAGAATTTAGCTGAATTTCCTTCTGGGTACAATATACTCTGGAAAAATCTGATTGTTCCCCAAGGTAGTGCGTATACCCTGATGAAATAGGCTGAACATCCTCTTGGTAGGGTTGAATGTTTTTATGGTAATGGCTGAACAATCTCCAGGGTAGCGTATACCCTGCAGTATCTAGCTGAATTTCCTTCTGGGTACCGTATACTCTGGAAACAGCTGATTATTCTCCAAGGTAGCGCTTATACCCTGATGAAATAGGCTGAACGTCCTCTGGGTAGGGCTAAATTTTCTTATGGATAGCTTATAACCCGATGGAAACGAATGAATTTCATCCTGGATAACGTAGATCTCGATGAAAACGGCCGAATGTCCTCCTCGGTGGCGTATACCCTGATGGTAATGGCTGATCAGCTCCTGGGTGGCGCATACCCTGCAGAATTTAACTGAATTTCCTTCTGGGTAGCGTTTACTCTGGAAACAGCTGATCGTTCCCCAAGGTAGCTCGTATACCCTGATGAAATAGGCTGAACGTACTCTTGGTAGGGCTGATTATTCTTATGGTAATGGCTGAACAATCTCCTTGGTAGCGCATACCCTGCAGAACTTAGCTGAATTTCCTTCTGTAGCGTACACTCTGGAAACAGCTGAGTGTTCTCCAAGGTAGCACGTATACCCTGATGAAATAGGCTAAACATCCACTTGGTTGGGCTGAATGTTCTTATGGATAGCGTATAACCCGATGGAAACGACTGAATGTCCTCCTGGATAGCGTATATCCCGATGAAAACGGCCGAGTGTCCTCCTCGGTGGCGTATACCCTGATGATAATGGCTGATCAGCTTCTGGGTAGCGCATACCCTGCAGAATTTAGCTGAATTTCCTTCTGGGTAGCGTATACTCTGGAAACAGCTGATTGTTTTCAAGGAAGCGCGTATACGCTAATGAAATAAGCTGAACGTCTTCCTGGTACGGCTGAATGTCCATATGTTAATGGCTTACTAATCTCCCGGGTAGCGTATACCCTGCAGAATTTAGCTGAATTTCCTTCTGGGTAGCGTATACTCTGGAAACAGCTGATTGTTCCCCAAGGTAGCGCGTATACCCTGATGAAATAAGCTGAACGTCCTCTTGGTAGGGCTGAATGTTCTTATCGATAGCGTAAAACGCGATGGAAACGACCGAATGCCCTCCTGGATAGCGTATATCTCGATGAAAACGGCCGATTGTCCACCTCGCTTGCGTATACCCTGATGATAATGGCTGAACAATCTCCTGGGTAGCGTATACCCTGCAGAATTTAGCTGAATTTCCTTCTGGGTAGCGTATACTCTGGAAACAGCTGACAGTTCTCTAAGGTAGCGCGTATACCCTGATTAAATAAGCTGAACGTTCTCTTGGTAGGGCTGAATGTTCATATGTTAATGACTGAACAATCTCCCGGGTAGCGTATACCCTGCAGAATTTAGCTCAATTTCCTTCTGGGTAGCGTATACTCTGGAAACAGCTGACTGCTCTCCAAGGTATCACGTACACCCTGATGAAATAAGCTGAACGTCCTCTTGGTAGGGCTGAATGTTCTTATGGATAGCGCATAAAACGATGGAAACGACCGAATGTCCTCCTGGTTAACGTATATCTCGATGAAAATGGCCGATTCTCCCCCTCGGAGGCGTATACCCTGATGATATAGGCTGAACAATGTCCTGGGTAGCGTATACCCTGCAGAATTTAGCTGAATTTTCTTCTGGGTAGCGTATACTATGGAAACAGCTGATTTTTCCCCAAGGTAGCACGTATACCCTGATGAAATAGGCTGAACATCCTCTTGGTAGGGCTAAATGTTCATATGGTAATGGCTGAACAATCTCCCTTGTAGAGTATACCCTGCGGAATTTAGCTAAATTTCCTTATGGGTAGCGTATACTCTGGAAACAGCTGAAAGCTGTCCAAAGTAGCACGTATACCCTGATGAAATAAGCTGAACGTACTCCTGGTAGGGCTGATTGTTCTTATGGTAATGGCTGAACAATCTCCTTGATAATGTATACCCTACAGAACTTAGCTGATTTTTTTATTTTGGGTACCGTGTACTCTGGAAACAGCTGATTGTTCTCCAAGGTAGCGCGTTTACCCTGATGAAATAAGCTGAACGTCCTCTTGGTAGTGCTGAATATTCTTATGGAAAGCGTATAACCCGATGGAAACGACCGAATGTTCTCTTGGATAGCGTATATCCCGATGAAAACGGCCGAATGTCCTCCCCGGTGGCGTATACCCTGATGGTAATGCCTGAGCAATCTCCTGGGTAGCGTATACCTTACAGAAATTAGCTGAATTTCCTTCTGGGTAGCGTATACTCTGAAAACCGCTGATCGTTGTCCAAGGTAGCTCGTATACCCTGATGAATTAGCCTGAACGTCCTTTTGGTAGGGCTGACCGTTCTTATGGTAATGGCTGAACAGTCTCCTGGGTAGCGTATACCCTGCAGAATCTAGCTGAATTTCCTTCTGGGTACCGTATTCTCTGGAAAGAGTTGATTATTCTCCAAGGTAAGGCGTATACCCTGATGAAATAGGCTGAAAGTCCTCTTGGAAGGGCTGAATGTTCTTATGGTAATGGCTGAACAATCGTCCGTGAGCGAGCATTTTGTTCCGAAGCTCCTCGATCGAGCACCTTCATTTTTCGAGCGAACATCTTTTCCCGGATATTTTTCGAGCGACCATAATTTTCCGGATATTTTTCGAGCGAACAACTTTTTCCGGATATTTTTCGATCGAATATCTTGTTTTTAGCTTTTCTTTGAGCAAGTATTTCTCGGGAAACTTTTTTTCCCCTCTGGCCATGGTAACGTATACCCTGATGGTATTGGCTGAACGACGTCCTATCCTGATGGTAATGGCTTAGCTACCTCCTCCTGGGTGGTGTATACCCTGATGGTAATGGCTAAACAATCTCCTGGGTAGCGTAAACCCTGCAGAATTTAGCTGAATTTCCTTCTGGGTAGCGTATACTCTGGAAACAGCTGATTGTTCTCCAAGGTAGCGCGTATACCCTGATGAACTAGGCTGAATGTCCTCTTGGTAGGGCTGAATGTTCATATGGATAGCGCATAACCCGATGGAAACGACCGAATGTCCTCCTGGATAGTGTATATCCCGATGAAAACAGCCGAATGTCCTCCTCGATGGCGTTTACCCTGATGGTAATGGCTGAACAATTTCCTGGGTAACGTATACCCTACAGAATTTAGCTGAATTTCCTTCAGGGTAGCGTATGCTCTGGAAACAGCTGATGGTTCCCCAAGGTAGCGCGTATACCCTGATGAAATAGGCTGAACGTCCTCTTGGTAGGGCTAAATGTTCTTATGGATAGCGTATAACCCGATGGAAGCGACCGAATGTCCTCCTGGATAGCGTATATCCCGATGAAAACGGCCGAATGTCCTCCTCGGTGGCGTTTACCCTGATGGTAATGGCTGAACAATCTCCTGGGTAGCGTATTCCCTGCAGATATTGGCTCAATTACCTCCTTGGTAGCGTAAACGTCGCTGGAAACGGGTGAAATTTCTCCAAGGTAGCGTATACACTGATGATTTAGGCTGAAATTCCTCTTGGTAGGTTAGGGTATACCCCAATGGAAACGGCTGAAGGTCCTCCAAGGTTGCTTATACCTGAGGGTATTTGCTCAAAGTCCTTTTATTGGTTTTGGATACCTGAAGGCTAATGTTTTTCTCCTCTGTTGAGACTGTCACCTTGACGTGGTAGAGGGGCTTGAGTGGCTCTGTCGTTCTTGACCTGTTACAAAAGTTTTTTCTGCTGAAAAGGTCAAAGACCAGAGTCCAGACTAAGAACAGTCTGATGTAGCGAATAGCCGATTGTTAAAGCAGTCTGGAAAGGTCACACAAGAAATCTGTCTTTGAACTCTCGTGGGTAGCATATATCCGACGCTGCCCTTTGTGGTAAACGTGATTCTTACTTTTCTAGTGTTTTTCTCGTTCTTTGATGTTTGGTTGCGAGGGAAACTTGTATCTCTAAACGTAAATCCGAAAGATATGAGAGATAAGTTGCTTTTCTGTTACTACATCTATATCAACTAAAGATTTTTTTTTCTAAAGTGAATGTTTTTCTGATTGTAATGCCAAGGCGATGAAAATAATTCGCTCATCAAATGTTAAACTTTGAAGATTCTGAAGTCCATAACTACAATACAACAAGCTCTAAGCTCTTTGACATTCTTAATTGCAGAACTAACATAGGCAAACTTGCTCTAAAATATCAAAAGCTTAAATTTTACAATTCTCTAAGCACTGACAGCCTATCTATATTTATGAGCAAACTAAAAACATTTCTGTTAGACTATTGGATCACCCCTTTGTTTTTCTGTTCTGTCGGTATCTGTGTGTAAAAATAAAATAAAAGAAAAAAATATTGACCACTTAACCGACTTAATAGTATTTAAGTTAAATTACACGTTTTACTATGGGGAGGATCATCTCGTTTAAGCCCTGTGGATTCTATGTTCCTTCTCGTCACCGTTTTTCAATTTATATCAATATATTTATCTATTTATTTATGTAATTGAGTGGCAAATAAAAAAAAAGTTAAATGTTGAAGTGTTGAAGGTAATTTTTACACGGGCAGGTATTATCTTTTGGTCCAGCGTTGTTTCAATCGATATACATCCTTAACAACCAAACCCCAGTTTAAGCGTTAACCAGTTTTTACTCCAGGAAATCAGCAAAGCACTAACGTAAACCAGGACACTGGAGCGTCATGTGAAGTGGAAGGCTTCACAAGTTTCATTGAGCAGTCGCATTTCTGTTCGTGTTTTCTAACAAAGTAGAAAGTTATGAACCGGACTTGAACTCAGTCCAAATGTTTTAGACCGATGCTATGAGCGAAAACAGACCTCGATAAAACTGTCAGTACAGGAATTAAACTTTTTAGGAAAACGAAAAACAAAAACCAGCTTTTAAATGATTTTTTACAGAAGCCCAAGAAACTTTTTACTTAAGGAAGGCCAATCACACCGAGCGAAAGCTGAACACAACGGTTTAAAAATTTTCTTGTAAATAGATTGATTTTTTATTATTGATCACCTCTCTTAAATATATATTTTAGCTTATATTTCCAGCGCACGCCCTATAGCTATTGTAATTCTTAGAATTCTAATATTTTAATATTTCTTTTTAAACATCATTGTAACTAATGATTTGTGCATTTTATCAGAGCTATAATAGACGTATTATTATTGTTTTTAAGTTATTTTTATTATTACTTTTATTTTATCATTGTTATTGTTGATATCATTATTTTTATGGTTATTATTGTTATCATTGTTATTACTATTATTATCATTATTACTATTCTTCTTCTTCTTCTTCTTCTTATTAGTCAGTCTAGGTAGCAGATTTGGTCCGCTGTTACACCTGCTCCGGCGTATTTGTTGAAGCAAAGTCTTGAAAAGATCTTTTTATTGCAAAAATTACAAGACATGCTTACTGAAAACACCAGATGTAATGTGAAATGGTCACGTAGCACCAAACCTAGTGTGAAGTAGTCACGCAAAAACACAAATTTGCTGTTGGGTTAGATTCCCAGCCTGGGTTGTTGCACCTTTTCATGTTTCAAAGAGTTTAACTCTCCTTTCATTTAATTGACTTTGTACTACTTAACATAATAATAACACATACATTATAACATTACACAAGGAAAGCAAAATATTTTTATTTTCCGTCTTTATCGTGTATTCTGAGTAGCATCTGTCGAAAAAAGAAAGCAGTTCTGCTCGGTTTTTAAACTCGGTTTAGGCTTGCATCAAGATCTAGAGCGACCGACGACGTATATCGAATAACGTCACTTATTTCGAACTGTTTGATTTGGCCGCCTGTTGTGCCACAAAAATGGCCGACAATAGGGTGGAGTGCGTAAGAAGAAATTCTTGTGTCTGTCCCAAATCTGTGTTCAACGGCAACAAAAACATAAAAAAATAGTTCATTTCGGGTTGTTATCGGGTTTGCAATAAATTAGTGATCATTGACAAAATAATTTTATCCCATACAGCCAATCAGAGGCCAAGATTGCCGTTGCATATTCTGCGTATGCAACGGGTAATATTATTCAACTCAACCTTTCCGTCGTGACTTGCTGCATGCACGCACCAATAAAATTCAGAAACGGCGGGAAAATTTGTGCGCGCGTCAAAAAATTTCATTACAAGCCATTTTTGTGCCTTGGGCTCGTAGAGCTGAGGGCACCTTGTTGTCGTGCATACGCGTGTGTCCGTAACTCGGGTTTTTCTCGTATTCTTTCGTCAACAACCCGAGACCACTTTCGAGCAATGTTCGTTTGATTTTCGTATCCCGAGAAGCGATGACGTAGATGGCGTAATGGACCATGTGCTCACACTGAGCGTTTGCTCAACGACTTCAACTGGTTTTCAAAGGTATCAGAATGGTTTTATGATGAAAAAACTTCAAATTTTTTTATTGACCAAACGTAGTTTTTAGAGATTTATCTAAGTAACTGTGAAAAAAAAGTTCGGATAACGAGCTTTTGTTTTCGAGTTATGGAGAATAATAAATTTTGCCTTGAAATTGCAATATTTACTTTGGCTTCCGGAGTACTTGAAGCCTGCTGATATTTCCTTTCACACATTTGCCGCGGATTGAAGTGTTGACACGTGCACGTGACACGTCATAAAACAAAACAACAAGCTTTCGTTATCGTTTGGAGAGTCGGCGAGTTCGCTTGTAAAGTTTTGTTCAGATATTTATAAGAAGTGTGTGTGTTATATTGTCTTGTGTCTTCGTTAGAGTAAGGATATTTGATTGTCGAGCAAGAGGCAAAAAAAAAACAAAAAAAAAACCGTGGTCCGAGAATTGGGGAAAAGGAGAAAGAAAACGCCGAAAAGATTGAGCGGTGAAGACAAGCGCAGACTCCAAGTTTTGAATCGGGGCTCCTGGTATAAGCAAGACGAGTAATGGCCAGGGTATTTTACTACGTACTCGGAATTCTCAGATACAGAGAAGTGTGAAGGTGCCAGTGCTAAGAAAATCGAGGAAGATACGGCAACCATCGAAGAAATGATTAACGACGATGTCGATTTCGAGTTTGAAAAGCCAAATCGCCTCACGTTTATTGATGCCGACAAACTCGAAGGTGGCCGTTGGCTGTACTTGTCTCCAGTGCAGAATGAAACTGCCTCCGTCATATCTAGTAGAAGCGAAATATAACGATTATTGCCAAAATTTTAGCGATCACATCGATAAACAGCGCTTACACTTCGTAAAAAATCCCAAACACAACGCTATTCAAATTTTAATAGTCGAAAGCTTTGCAGTTTATACTGATATTTTCATGTCATTTTCACTCACCCGCAAGTAGCCATGGCGTTAGCCAGCCCACCTTTTAAAATCTCAACATCTACTTGCTCTTCCTCTTTTTTCTTGCTTCTTCTCGACTTTTTTTAGAGCTCATTGTTCGAGATTGTTCGCTCCGCGGGAAAAACAATGCAGATTTATTGTCTAAAATTGTTCTGGGGTTTTGCATTCACAGTAAGTTGACAAGGTGATAAAATTAAGCAGGGTTTCATGTTTCTGCCGCTTGATAAGATTGGGCAACCCTGCAATTGTTTCAGTTATCCAATTAGTCTTGTTTACACAGTCGAAGTCGAAAGCAAAATCTTTTTTTCGCTTTTTCTCGTAGTTCGAAAAATACAAAATCGTGCTTCTTTAAAAGGCTCCAAGTCGAAAAATACTCGCAGCTGGCTGAAATTTTGCACAAAGATAGCCAGATGTTTGGAATGAAAAACGGTAACCGCGATTTACGATATTTTGCCTGGGTTTGAAGTTAATTGATTTTTTACTGAACTTTTTTGTTTTAAGAAGGCGCATAAACTTTGAAATGCAAAGTTTAATGAATGAAAAATTTAAGAAATGCGACAATAACTCTGAACCGAGAACGATAAATCACAGAACATGTTAATTACTCGTGGTACCATGAGTCAAGTCTTTTTCTTTTTTCTTTTTTTTTCATGTCGCGATTAGCGATTCGGTCCAGTGTCTTCCATATTTGGTTGAGCACAAAGAATGAAAACAAAATCATATGTTTTTCATTTTTGCCATATCCGAACTGACATACTACTGTCAATAAAAGTTACGTGATAGTACTTAATCGTTAATTTTCTGAACACCATCTGACTTCAAGATTTCCCCTCTCTAAAAGCGCAAGTTTAAGATGACCTTTAAGCGTAGAGACTAGAGGTCACAAGCCTGGACCACAATTCCGATACGGTTTACAATGTTTGTTTCTCCAAATCTGCTCAGTGCTCGTTATGAGAATTGTATCTATTCATAGATTCTCGTATTTTTAAGTTTCTTATCTCAAAAAGATTCAAATCATGAAAAATGATAACACACCCGTTCAAGTTTGTTTACGAAGAACTGGCTGTGAAACTTACAACACTTTATGGCTTCTATCCAGTTGTTCCACTTGAGCGGCTGTGGATGTGACTGAGAGCATTTTTCGCGTCAAATAGACGCCGCTGTTTTCACTGCGTTTATAAAACATTTGGTAAAGCTGTTCGTTTTGAAATCCGGAAGGTAAATCTTGAGATTATTATCACAAGTTTCCAAAATAACTACCGACATAATTCGATTAGAATTATTTAATACAAAACAATTAAAAGTTTCCTCTAAAGACTTGGCGCCAGAAAAATAATGATTTTTTCGTATTGCGCTAAAAATGGGGGAAAACACAAAATTATTCAGTTGGCTGGCGCTTAAACTAGAGGGGCGCTTAAATTAGAATAATTACCGTGCAAACTTTTAAACTTGAGCACTTTTACTATCCTTTGCCAAAATTTCATTATTTGCTCATGAAGACATATGAAATAAAGAAAGTTAGTTTAAAAGCAGAATGAAAACAATGCCAGACTTCTTCTATTTAGCCCCCAGTCTCTATCAGCCCCCATTCTGCAGTAAAAAAAAAGTTAATAAACCCCAAGCCCTAAAAATCCCCAATCAATATTTGATTTTCCTTTTTAAAGGCCTTTAAAATGTCAAATTTACGAAATTTATTCACAAGGTCTTAAAAACATCTTAATTTTTTTGCTCACAAATAGTTTTTGTATTTTGTAATCTTAAATATTCCATGCAAGCTCGTAAAATTTAAATTGGATCAGCTGCAGGAACCGACCCTAGATATGAAAATAATAAGTCCCTAGGGAGCACAGTAAAGGAAATAAGGTACCAGAATCTTGGAATCAAACTACCAACGATGGCATATAGATACATCTTAACTTCCTGACTATCAGACATGACGATGGTTACTTTTTCAAACGTTAACTTTATTAAGAAGTCACAATTCAAGTTCTTTAGCTGTAGTGCGTGAATATCTGATAAACAAACTCATGTACATGTAACCACTGCATTGTAAATGAACAGACACTGGTCCAGCCTTACAAATACACAATAGCAATTAATGGAGCTCCCCTTCGGCGAACTTCACCCCCCACCGTTGATGAGTTCCACCACCCTAACCTCAAGCTAACTTTTCCAATCAGGCTCCAAACAATGTCTTTTGTGTCAATTTGAACCCCACCCCCTAATGGCCTC
>JAOBAT010089328.1:0-17844 GCA_026413305.1 Hydrozoanthus tunicans
GCGGGTGTAGTGCATTATATCAAAAACCGTTCTGACGGCCTCTCCTATGTATCTGCCCTTCACATATGCACACTGGCATATGTGAAGGGCACTACTAGTATGTTTCATTTTTTTATCAACATTCAAAGGTTATTACAAGAGTTCAATATCTAAGGATTGGGCTATGACCATGGGCTCTAGGATAAGATCAGTATATAATTAATGATTCATAGTGTAACAACTAGTATAATTACAAATACTAGTGACCACTATTTTCACCTAATCACATCTGAATTGTCCTTTACTATTCATGACAAATGCTATAGTTAGCTAATGTTTCTTTCACCAAATACAAGTCATTTAATGCTAGCTACTAACCATAAAATAGGGTTGGTCAAGCTACTGAATGAATTTACTAGTATTGCTTTCACGCTGGGAAAATCTGTGAGTCAAGGTTGTTTTTTTTAAGAGGCCATAACCAGGGAATCTACCATCATTGTCCCATAACAACTGTCAAACTTGGCTGTTTTTAATTAGCAGACAAGAAGATAATAGTTTGTTCGGTGTTGACCACCCTGTTAATTCTTTAGTACTATAAGTGAGATCCGAATGAACTGATGAAGTATAACACTGCTGGCTAAGTGAACCATGTGATGGCTCATCGGGTGTCTGTTGAGAATTTTCAAGGAACAACTGGGGCAAAATCTATTTGTGGGTCATGGATATTGTTTGATGACGTTACTTTTGATCATGTCCCCATAACACAATGCACAGTTGTGAATGAAAGGACAATTCTGCAGAAAATTGTGCATGTAAGTATATATTCAGATTTTAAAATGCTTTCAAGTTGGTAGATCTCACAGTAAATTTGTTTAGTGGCTACGGCAAATTCTATCTAATGGTTAGTAACTAGCATTAAATGACTTATATTCGGTGAAAAAAAGGTAGCTAACTATAGCTTAGATTCGGTGAAAATAGCAGTCACTAGTATTTGTAATACTAGCTGCGCTACACTATGTATTATTAAGGTTATTCCGTTGAAATAGAACCCGCACCTAGATTTTTGTCAAATTTTCCTCATTTGTCTATCATTACATGTAAACTGAAAAAATGGAATAAAAAAGGGGGGTGCCCATGTTAACTTTTGAGATATGATTGATATAAATACACCCTCAAGTGCTATTTTTCTGTTGTAAGCTTGAAATTAAAACTATTGATTCCTCATGTGGCTAACCAAGTTAACATCGAGGAGCATAAGGGAAATAAAGGAAAATAACGTAAAAAGTTCTTCTTGTTAAGGAGAATAATTTTCTTGTGATTTTCAGTAAAAACATTTATTGTAAGGAGGCATTTTTGTGGGATTGTGTTGATTACATGTTTCCATGTTTAAGAGAAACTCTAGGAAAACTAGCTAAACATGAGCTTTTTTACCCCATTTCCAAGGGGAGACTGGGACGAGTTAAACAAAAAGCCCCATATATTATGAAGAAACCTACTTTTTTGCTTTATTGTTTCTGATATGTCTTCCAGAGCTCAATATTCAATAGAATATGACAAAAATGTGTAAACATTTTAAAATTTATGATATGTGCAGTAAAGATGTGCAATGTAAAACTGGGGAATTACCTTAACTATATACTAATCTTATCCTAGCGCCCCTGCTATAACACTTATCACTATCCATATCTGTAAGCCCCTGCTATAACACTCATCACTATCCATATTTGTAAGTTTGAAAGAGTCCAATATCAGCAGAAGTCAGTAAGGCTACATATACCCTCGATATATAACACTTTGTTTTGAGTGTCACTAAATTCTTTTTGATACAAAAAGCAATATCACTTACCCCCATTCTCAGCCCATAAGTGTCTAGTATCAATGATGCAAGAAACCCACATGGAAAGAATGCAACCATGTACACAATTGAGAGCCAATTTATGTCATCCTCTGTCTTTTGAAAGAACGATGCTGCATCATTGGCTATGGGTGCAAAGCTTATCCATATCTGTAATGAGATGCACAAAAATGAACCAAAATATTCTTGGTCTTGAAGAATAAATGTGAGAACTAACTATGTGTTACAGCCATTGTTCAAAGATGTTTTAGTCTTTATCTTTGTGTTATTTCTGGTGTAAGTAACATTCCTGTTTTTCTACGAACAACAGTTGATGATGCCATGATGGTGACAAAGTTATTGTTTGGAATAGCTTGAATCATTTTTCAGATGAGTGCCAGAATAATTATACATGCACATTCGAACTCAGACTGTATTCAGTGTTAGGTGACATTCACCATTAAAGTTTCTTTTTGCACACTTTTAATAACAGACCTGTTCAAAAAACCAATCTTTTGCAGCAGATTCAATCAAAAAATGCCTTTATGTCCTATATTCTTCACCCTGGAGATTGGCTCTCACCTTTGGAGATGACTAACCCCTCAGCCCCCCAGGGGGGGAGGATTACTTTGGGGTCAAAAGGGTAGGGATGACCATTGAAAAAGTCCCAAAAATAGTGTAGTGGTCATCATGCCTGACTTGAATACAGGAGATGTGGTTTGAGCCCCAGCTCGGGCATAACACTGATTTTTTTTTCGGGTGAGTGTGCCGAAAAGGTAATTACACTGTGTGTGTTCAGTTCTCATATGTATCTTTATTCAAACCTTCGCAAAGCCTCAAAAATACTTTGATTTCTAAAAAGTACCAGACTGGCAATTTTAACCCCTTAAAAATTAGAGGGTCACACCTACCAACCCAATATAGGGAGAACCCTCCTAGGCGCTCACCCCTCTTCTAACTCAACCCTTAGTTAGCTCGAGCTCTCACCTTGGGAGATCACTTACCCCCTCAACCCTCTTCTAATCCAAACCTTAGTTAGCTCTTACCATGGGAGGTGGTGAACCCCCTCACCCCTCTTCTAACCCAACCCTTAGTTAGCTCTCACCAGGGGAGATGGCGAACCTCCTCACCCCTCTTCTAATCCAACCCTTAGTTAGCTCTCACCTTGAGTGATGATGAACCCCCCTCACCCCTCTTCTAGTCCAACCCTTAGTTAGCTCTCACCATGGGAGGTGGTGAACCCCCTCACCCCTCTTCTAACCCAACCCTTAGTTAGCTCTCACTGTGGGAGATGGCGAACCTCCTCACCCCTCTTCTAATCCAACCCTTAGTTAGCTCTCACCATGGGTGATGATGAACCCCCTCACCTCTCTTCTAGTCCAACCCTTAGTTAGCTCTCACCATGGGAGATGGCAAACCCCCTCACCCCTCTTCTAATCCAACCCTTAGTTAGCTCTCACCACGGGAGATGATGAACCCCCTCACCCCTCTTCTAATCCAACCCTTAGTTAGCTCTCACCATGGGAGATGACGAACCCTCTCACCCCTCTTCTAATCCAACCCTTAGTTAGCTCTTACCATGGGAGATGGCGAACCCCTGCACCCCTCTTCTAATCCAACCATTAGTTAGCTCTCACCATGGGAGATGACGAACCCTCTCACCCCTCTTCTAATCCAACCTTTAGTTAGCTCTCACTTTTGGAACTGACTAACTCCTTGAACCAACTTCTAATCAAATCCTTAGCTCATTTTCATCTTTGGGTCTGACTAATCCCCTAACCCCAATTCTAACCCAAAAACTAGAGCTTCATAAATTTCTTTAGTATTAATATTGTTGTTTCCTGACAAAAATTTAAACCAACTTTCCTGACAAAAATCTAAACCAACTTTTCATCTTTGGGTCTGACTAATCCCCTAATCCCTTTTCTAACCCAAAAACTAGAGCTTCATAAATTTCTTTAGTATTAATATTGTTGTTTCCTGATAAAAATTTAAACCAACTTAAAGACCAATAATAAACTAACAGACCCAAAAGACATGAGACCACAAATTAAAGTAACTACAAACAACTCTAATGCAGTCTAATGCAATATGTTAAAAGTAAATGACATTTAGTAGTAGCAATTTTTTTAAACTCTTTTTAATGTAAATCCAAAACAATACTTAACGGAAATAACCAGGTTCAGTTTATGTCAAGTTAACTCAAGGCCGAAAAAATCAGTTACAACGAATAGAATTTTGCGTTATGCATGGAAAAGCAAATTATATATAGGGAACATTCATTATTTATGTCTTGGGGATGAGGGGGGCTGCCAAAAATTAGGAGGGGGGCGGGGGTGAACATCAAAACATCAAGGTGTTTTTTCTATCGTTCATGATGAATACACTGAATGTATAATACTGCTGTTGATCCATCTTTATAGCTAAAATAAATGGATGGCCAACATATACATACCATTTGGCAAGATGCACTACTTAAGTTTCTTACATTTAAACATAACAGTGTCATTAACAATTCAAATGACGTCCCTTGCTTGCAATGCAATTTTTGTTTTGATTACTGTAAAAATGTAAAGTAATTTGTGGTTCTCAATGACTGAGGAAAAGACAAATAGTGAAATACACAGTTTATCTTACCATCGCGTTTGACAAGTTCAGAATACATAAAACGAACAACATAAACCATCTTCTTTTGTAAAGACGAAACTTTTGCGTAGTCCTGTAGAAAAGAATCGCCTCCTCTTGAGATAGGCTTCTGCCGTATTGGGGATTGCTCGGGGTTTCTTGCACAACGGGTCGCAGAATCGGGGTCCTTTCGGTCGCGTCCATCTTGTAGCCGTTTCCAAACTCACGTGACCGAAGCGTGATATGCAACTTTAAAAAGATTTAATAGCGGGAGCCTTTCGTTCATTGAGAATAAACCTAAAACTTTTAAAAACAACTAGAGTTATATTCATAATTTGTAATGAAACAGTACCACACATATTCCGTTCACATCCATATTTACGCTACTATTGATGTGTCAGACAGTCAGTGTCACGCAAGCTTTCACAGAAATATTACAGCACCTTTGATTGGCATATTTTAGAACCAATCATAGAACCTGTACGATAGTTGTTCAACGAAGGTAGAACTCAACTAGGACGAGATGGAGTTGGGACATGTAAGCGATCTAACACAGTATTCAATCACACTGGCCGGGTTGATTGGGTTGCAAGCTCCATGTCTAATCTCCAGGGCACCCAGAAGTTCGCCGTTAGCATCTTTACAAAGTTATGGCTTTCCTTTCAACATGGCGAGAAGAACTCTAGATGAACATTTCTCATTTTCACTTGAAAACTTGAAGAAAGGCAGATTTCATACAGTATTTACCAATTTGTTTCACCATGCAGGTGACTTGACGTTGTGTTTTATGGTAGATAGTACGTGCAGTTCTTTAATAGTCTTTGTTTTGTCACTTGTTTTCTGGTTTATTCATCGCTCAAGCACTGCAATTGATAGCTACAAGATACCATCACTGCATCAGTAGGGTTTGAGTATAAAAAGTCCTGCTCACAGACCTTAGAATATGAACTTTTAACCTGGGAGTTGACATATAACTATAATATTTGGGCTATAGCCAGAATTTTATAGTGTGTCGATGTTTCAAATGAGTTTCACAACTTATTTATTACAATTTAATGGCAATAAAACTATATAAAAATATGACAAAGTATAATAAGCCATATGCCGATATGGATAATCTGTAAAGGAGTCCTAGACCCCATGTAATAACAGATCACCATTATGTCTAATTTAGTAAGTATCAAGATCAAGCCCAAAACATCAGTGTCCTAAATTAACCCTTTCTTCCTAACCTAACAACTGAACACATTATAAATAACCCTTCATTTTTTAATAAGTATAATTTGTCATGCTGTGACTGTTGAATTCAATTCCACTACATTTTTAGTACCTTATTTACAATCATTTTTCTTACAACGGGTTAACCTAGATATAACAATAGCATTTTCACAATTATTTATGTACTTGTACTATATTGTGTATTACCCTTAATCCAATAAATGGTAACCAAATGTTCCTATGTATATATAATGTTCCTTAATATTATGCAGTCAAGTTCATCAAAGGCAATATGTGCACTAAAGACTTGGCTTTCACAGGTAGTCCAGTAATTATTTAGATACCTTTTCAATGGGAACTGTTTGTTAATAAAGTAAATAAAGCACTATCCCCTTAAGATAGGCTTAGTAGTTCTCAATGAAACCTAGACCCATCAACAAAAGAGAAAGCTCTTTTATTCCATTTTTACCTCATAATCTTAACATGCAACTTTTTCACTTATCTTGAGATAAATCACAAGTTTTTCCTCAAGATAAAGTTCTGCCGTTTTATTTTCCAAAAGTCAGATTTCAAATTTATTAATTAATACAAATGTGAAACTAAACCCCTTACTTGCATCATCCAGCACCCTTTGGCAGGAATACGTCTTCATTAACATGTAGCAAAGATTTTAGTTGATAATTTTCATTAGAGTACAATTGTTGCCATTTTAACAACTGAAAGTTTATCCATTGAGAACACTATTTCCAAATGTTTTGTGGCCCATTACTAAACAGAAGGACATTGAGCTTTTTGCAAAACAGCTACACAAGTCACCGTGTGATCTATTAAATGGCAGCCTAGTTAACCCCTGGGAGGGGGTACTCACTTTATTGGGTGGTAGGTATGACCATAATATTTTTTAGGGTTGTTAAAAGAAATCCTGTGTTAAACCAAGAGCCTGGTATTTGTTAACATTGAAAAATGCAAAGGTGTTGGACTACTTAATGCAGTCCCATGTGTTTAGCAAATGTGCCTAAACAAGAAGTTAAGACAAGAGTCCTTTGATGAACATCCTATTTCATAATAATAATAATAATAATTAGCATTTATATAGCACCTTTCCATAGGTACATGCTCAAACCGCTTAACAATAGTTTACAGTTGAGTCTGGTATTGAGGGTCTTAGACAGTCCACTCTACACGGCTCACAACTATTTTCCTAAGAGTTGCCCTCAGTAGAAGAGACAGACCACAACACCGGGATCACCCTACTCTTTGTTGACAAGTGCTTTGGGTTCTTTTAAATCCCTCGATAGGAGATCGAGAGTACCTTCTCCTCAGTTGTTTTTAAGACCCTGAGTGAAGGTCCGGCACCGGGAATCGAACCCGGGCCTCCCGCTCGAAAGACTGGCACCTTACCAACTAGGCTAACCAGGCGGCAGTATTTCATGCACCTTTAATTACTGCACATCATGCTCAGTGCAACATGGAGAACTAAGCACCGACCCAATAGCTATCCAGGGAAAATTTTGAGCTTTCAAATGGTATTCTTAGGGTAATTTTAAAATCGAAAGGTGATTTCCAGGGTGGAAAATTTCATCCCTTGATATTTTTAGGGTATTTTAGAGACTTTTCCAACTGTCATCCCTACCCTTTTAACCCTGAAGTACTTCCCCCCCCTGGAGTTAACCTAGTTGGTCAAGGTGCCAATTGATCTTTTTTGAATATGGTTGTTAAACTGGAGGCCCACTCTCTCAATCTCCAATTGTGGAATTATAAAGGAGTTTAACCCAAAACACTTGTCGAAAAACAGTAGGGTGATCTCGGTGTTGTGGTCTGTGAACTGAGTACAAGTCAATAAGAGCTGTATACCATAAATCCTTGATAAAGCACCTTGGTGGTTATTAATTTCACCGAGATTTTGGTGTGCTGCACTTATTTAATGAATGTGCATCACAAAATATAAGGTTAAGAGAACTTAAGTGAGCCATGTACTGTTCATATAAAGGAATTACATAAACACAACACAGTAAAAGTTTAGAGAAATACTCTCAAATTAGTGTTGTGGTACTTATTCTAGATCAGCATTTATTCAAAAGGTGGTGCTTATTTGAGGGTGGCGCTAATTAAGTTTGTCTGCATAGTTGGTGTGTCACTTGTGTGGTGCTTAGTCAAGGATTTACAGTATGTCTGACTATCAAGACCCTCAATACCAAGTCCATGTATTACTTTGAAAATAGATTGATGTAAGCCCTGATTGGGCACAGTAGCACTCTTTCCAAAAGACTCTGTTATGATAAGTTTGGTGTTGTCAGCAAAAGTTTCTCGTCCTAACATATGTTAATTATGTTTAGAAAGAAAAACAATTGTAAGAATAATAGCACCAGTAATTTGTTGTTAATATGTGGTTAACTTGTTTCCATTCTTCCGCAGATGCAGATCACTTGTTCAGCAACCTTCGTATCTTTGTGACGTGTGGGTATGATGTGCACCGACGGTATGGTCGTACACACCTTCTGGCTTCATTCATTGGAGGAGGTGCAACTGGAAATTTAACACAGCTTGCCCAATATGTATACCAACAAATAAACTGGAAAAATATATTTCCAGCTCCATCATCGTTGGGCATGTTTACTGACTCATTCAGCAAGTGGCTTGATTCTTGGCAGGAATCTGCTCTAGAAACTGTTTACGATGCTGTGAACGCTTGGAGACCCTGTATTGGAGCAAGTGCTGCCGTCTCGTCAGTGGTTGCCATTGAAGCTTGCACTAATTTGTCATCCTTAATTCGTAAGGTCGAACGCTTTAGGTCAAGAAACAGACATGTTCCCTGGCAGTGGCCAGATGATGATCTTCTGTTTGAGACATTGTATGAACTAGTGCAACTTTTCATCACCGCCCTTGTGGTGTTTGAGGATCTAATGCTGTTTGTTGACAGCACAAGAAGGGACCGAGGCATTCTGGGTAGTTTAACAGCATACTCAGTTGACGGGATAGGTCACGCTGCTCATTTAGGAGGTTTTATGTTCGGCCTAGGTTACTATTCATTTTTTCTTTCCAAGATGCCACGGAGGAGGTTTCCGCGATTGTTTTAAGACAAATTTAAGTTAATGGAATAGCCTTGTGTTTTAGAAGTCATTCCATAGGTTTAAGAGTGACAGCTATCCCACCTAATTTTGCACAACATAAGAATTAACTTGTTTCTGCTGTTCATAGTGTCCTGTGACTAAATTATGTTAAAGATTAAAGAAAGTTATGACTCTATCTTATTTGCGCTAAGTGTTTAATTTTTATTGAAACATGATAAAACGTTTCGATCTTGGAGTTGAAGCCACCATTAATCAGTCATACTGTATGTGGTGCGGTGTGGGGACAAGTCAGCATGCAGTATTTTAGTTACGAGTGGCCTCTTTGCTGGCAACTGATAATCTCTCTTTTGTTTTCCTTCTAAAAGTAGTTTGTGCAGAGCTTAAGAATAAAAATATCAAAAGCTTCTAAAAGAAGGAGATGGTAACAACCAGTAGAAAGTGCAGGAGAGCTGTAAATGACTCCTCAAGTTTACTGTTTTCTGATTTTTTACTTTGCAGTTGCGATACGAAATATCAATACTTCTGTATTTAGAACTGCTAGTCGGCATTAGAACTGAATCGACCGCCGTGATTTCAATCCCGAAATACCCTAAAAAAGATACCAATTGAAAACTGACATTTTCCCTGGATAGCTAGCAGCTATTAATTAAGCAATAAAACGCATTTTCTAAGCCGTGCAATGTTTTATTGCACGATGGGGGGATGTCGGGAGAATCGATAAAAATTTGAAAGTCACGAGCCGTCCTTAGGAAAAATCGTCTTGAGAAAACTTTGAAATAACCTCGTGTGCTCGGGAGAAAACAAATTCAATTTAGACGTTTTAAATAGTACATCCCAAGAACAAGCCCGTTGAGCTTTACGCTATGTGTTCTAGAACTTCATGTTCCCTGGATCTGGAGTATCACGGCTGCATGCTTGATGGAATCTGATTAATGAATCTGGTTGCAGAGACTTGAAATAGCCATTGAAATCAAACCTGTGCACACTCAGCCGAGCGGACTAAAATTAGTAATAGATGTGTTTTAACAGTTCTTTTGTCATAAACTTCTGAGAGATTATTTTTAATTCCTCGTTCTTTCCTCCATTTATCATATAAAAAGTAGGAAGAAGTCGGATAAACATATAAGCTTAACAAATTTAAGATTTAGTTTGGTACCTATCTTCAATAATGAACTACATTGTTTTTTTAATTTTGCGTACGAATGTGGAAAGCTGTTTTTCGACTAATAAATGCCTCTTCAAACATTACTTGCTTTTGATGTGTCTATAAAATGTGACTACGTGATAACTGGGAGAGTTGTTATTACTTTCAACAAAAGAAACCATTTCGTCGAGTACTTTGTATTTTTTTCAGGGATTTCGTTGAGCTGACTCTTGTCGACCGCAGCCTGAAACTGCATCTTTTCGTTTTGGGTTTCCCAGTTTAGTGTCTAAATAGGTTATTTTTTATTTGTTTTCAGACTTGAATTATAATTTTGTATGTTGTCACTGGCTAACATGTTTTCTACGATAAAAAACCCTGATTATTTACAAACAATATAGTGGCGGTGGATTTTGATTCAGTGTTGTGTGAGACTTTCAAAGGCGTTCCGTGTGCTCTCTTACAGAGCACGGCTTTTTGCGCCCTCGACCAATCAGCGCGCGAGATTCACTTGGGTTAATTTAAAAATTCTGTTAAAGTTCCCTATATTGCGCTGTAAATAAAGGCGCACGCGACGTTCGCCAAATTTTGTTTTTATAACTTATTGATCAGTACACGTTTAATAGCTAAAACGAGGGACGGTACACATTTTTCAACCATGAAAAATACCGGGCTCCTGGTTCACCACAGTATTTCCTCTAACAGCCCCTAAAGATACCGGACTGATTCTAATTAACCCCTAAAAGCAACACTCATGAGCTCGAATCAAGTGTCAAACAACATTACTTTCACGCTGCCTATCAGCAGGGTCCAACGGTCAAGCCTACCGCCGGGAGACTCTTGGCATCCTGATATTAACCAGACAGGAAATACCATTTGTAACAGATTGAAAGTCGGCTGAGTGTTGATCTCTATGAGAGTCGCTCGTGGTGCATACGTTAGACACCACGTTATCTCGGCCGGCCGTTTAATACCTGAACCGCGCAACGAGACGAATTCAGTTGTTGTTCAAAAGGATATGTTGACAGCTTTTTCTGTCTGAATACCACCACAACAGACGAAGTCACAGCTTGTTCCCTCAAGAGAGACTTATTTGTGCGATCGCCGACAGATAGTTCCAGGGTAAGAGCACGACTACAAAATTTTTATCAGTAAAATAGAAGCCGTTTCCAATAAGTCAAGTGTGTAATGTCAAGCTAAGAAGTTAGAATTTTGCAAATGTTGAACTTCTTGAGGTAGTTAAATATTTTCGCTGACTGATTTGTTTGTATCTATCCGCTGCCTATCGCTGTCGACTATGAATGTCTTGTTCGGAGGATTATGATTGCGGGAACTTCGATTACTGAACCTACAGTATGGTTTCTATTTGCTCAATGCATTCCTGAAAATTGTGTTCTCTTGATCTCATAGAGACAACTTAACCCACCTACTGTGGTTTGATTTGAACCATACGGCTATTTGTTCAACCGTGAAAGAACAATGGAACTTATCCTGGGTGCCGGAGCCTACTCATACTCGCACTCAACCGCTTGTCAGTGTAACATCCCCCAACCCTCCCTCTCCCAGCCTCTCCTCCATGATAACTGCGATTATTTTTCCACCTTGTTTTGCCGGCACGAGTTTGACTTTGCCGTGTTTTTTTTTTATTTTGCTACCAGTTGCTGCTTTAAAAACTGTCTTACCTTACGAATGCAGGCCGCGTGTATTACGTGACCTAAAGCTAATGCCACACCATAAAGGCTGCGTTGTGTTACTTGACGTTTTAAAAAAGGGAAATATTTTCTTTTCAATTTGAAACCTAAAATCAACAAAAAGCGTCGTATCTTAATGCCATATTAAAATGTGAGCTAACTGTTACAAATGCCCTTTATCGTTACCTAACCTGCAATACCCGAGTTATGATATTTTTTTAGAAAAGATTTCACGCTAAATTAGTCAAATAAATCCTGCTGATACGAACACCAGCGCGTTTAACTAACAGGGTGGGCTAATGTTTCAGCCAAACAGGGTAGGGTCCGATTTCATTGGTCTAGTTTAACGCATTTACAGTGCATTGTTTTTCATAAACATTCTTAACCCGGCAGTACGAGTTTATCCCATTAGTGATGGAACGGATGAAAAAAAGTTTGGTCCCAAGAACAAAACGATTCCCCGATGGCGCTACTAACATATGGAGCAACTGCAGAATACCCGGCCACCAAGAACGAGGAATGCGTAATAATAAATAGCCGCAGTGGTATGATATTCTTCCAAACCCGGGGCTGACGACATTCATTTTCTTTTCAGTGGGCTTCTTGACTAAAGTTTGCAGCTGATAGCAATTTAAGATTACGTGTTCTTTCATAAATTTACCAAATCGCAGTTCTTACAGGAAAATCTCTTGAGACAAACTAGCTAGAAAGTCCGTGCCAGTTACTACTACTGTACTACACAAATTTACCGCATACGGTACATGTATTATTTAAAATCAGTAAAGATGTTCTAAGAACATGTTTAAGAACATTTGAAGTTGATATCCCGAAAACATTTGAGAACGTTCGGCCTCAGTCGAAAAATTCAACGTTCTTATAAAAAAGAGCGTAGTTCCCTTTAAGCTGCCGATCTGACGTTTTATACCAAGTACTTTGAGGCGGGAATGATTGCTATGCACAAAGCGGCTTACATTGACTATCTCCTTGTTGATACTCGATTGTTCTTGTCAGCGATTATTTAATGCGTTTAACTCAGTTACAAACTTTCAATGACTAATCAATGACGCTATCAAATTCTTGCTTTCTTTAACTTAGCTGTATGGACTTTAGCGTTTATCTCGAATAAAAAAACTAAAATTCTCAACCTCGTAACCCTGGGAACGAGGCCTCCAGTGCTGGTCAATGGTTTGTACTAAAAATAGAAAAGAAATAATCTTAAACTTATGAACATTTTGAGGCTTTTAAGCTGTTTAAAAACAGCTTCAGTCAAAAGTTGCTTGTACTTTAAAGATAAGTTTTCTTGATGTACGTTTAAATCGCACGTCGCTTACTTAAACTTTGACCATTCAGAATGAAGCTATTCTCTCACCCCGTGTTCTTTGTTTCCTGTTGGTCAAAGAATGGAAGTAAGTCGTTCAAAGCTTGTTTCAAAGGTAAATTATTTTTAAAACTTTCAAAACCAAATTTTCAAAGAATTACGTTTTTCAGCCCAGGGGATGGAAAAACTTTTGTTCAGTGTAATCGTATTGGCAGCACTCTCCCAGGCCACATGCCACAGCACAACCGCCCTTCCCTACCCTGTAAGGAGTTCTCTCCTTGAGACTACCGGAGCGTCAAAGTACCCGGCTCAAGATCTGCTACGGGTAAACTTGTCTGACTCCAAAGTCATCAGAAAAATTTACCGCAAGGACCTGGATCCGAGTTACGTTGCCTATTACGAGATCGAGGCGGAACAGAAATATGTGTTGCTCTCAGCAGGGCCTGGTACGGGGGATTTGCGGCATGCACACAGTGGTGCAAGCCCTCGTCCGACTGATTTGCTTATTGAACATGCCAGTCGACACGGTCAGCGGTGTGCCAAGTTTTATCGTTTGTCTCCAATGGGGTTATTCATGTGTGAAGATGAAGAAGGAAGAGCTGTGTCAGCGACTTTCAACTGGACGTCTTATTCGCCAGTAAGTGTCAAAACAGCACGTCTCTGTAGTTTAACGGTATGCTGAGAAAAGTGTTCGTTCTGAGCCCCTCCCCAGTCTGTTAACTACTACCTCATCAAAAAGCGACCCATTGAACGTAGCATTCTCGGAGCCTAATCCTTTCTCGAGCCAAGTTTCCCATAAGCTAGACTGGTGCTTATCTCCGGTTTCCGTAGTGCTAAGCGGATGAGAGTCTTTGACTCCCCCTGGACAGGACACTAATCCATCGCAGGTTAGCCCCTAGCAGAACTGGTACTCATTTACACAACAAGTTAGGTTAAGTGCTCAAGACCATATATAGTACATTGGTCTGACCGAGGCTGAAATCCCTGACCCTAGCTAGTGTAACGAATCAAAATGCAAACACACTAAACGTTCGGCCGCTACGCCCTAATGATGTCCGAAATGATTTGCGTGTTTAATAATTTGATGACGCTTGAAAGAATATGAGGCGGAGTGGTTTCCCGGCTGATCTTGTGTTCTACAAACCTCCCAAGCGTTTACCTCGGGTTGTCTAAACTCGGAAACCGTTTAGATTCCTTAATTTGTAAATAGTACTATGGTTTTGACCATGCATGACTGAAACTACGACTACAGCTACGACTGATAAGCTGATTACGACTAGGGTTACGACGACTAAGATTGTGTTAGAGATTTATCCACACTATCTTATATCAAAGCCATTTTCTCTAAACTCATTACGCCATGTTTTTCTGCCTACACCTAAGGTGACTGACTGGCGTTTTCTCCAAACTATGGTACGAGACAGTGCCGATGCATTTGCCCTTATATGGCGTGGATGGGAGTCAGACGTAACTCGCCAGTCAGAATGGGGAGTGACTGAGCAACCTGGCCAGACTAAACATACGTATCATGAGTGGGAGGAAATCATATTTAGTGGATCCGTAGTAAAACTTGCCCTTCACGAAAACTCTCAGCCGCTACGGGTATATTTCAAGAGCCTGGGATCTAGATTTGTGAAAGATTATCCAAGGTGGCAAAAGAAGCTATGTCGGGTCTTGCTGCTGCTTTGCAAAGATGGCGGCACACGGGTGAACAGTGAATTTATCAACAGCACAGTGAATGGTATTTCATACTTAGAGTTTGAAGTGAGCAATAACCGCGGATTAACCACGCGTTTGTTTCATGGACGAAGCGTCGGGTTTGCAATTTTCCAAGGTCATCGAATCCTTCGAAATTACGTCATTAAGCCACGAAGTCGCCGACAACGCCGAACTTATCCAGGTAAAAAACCATTCTAAAAATACTCAAACCATAGACAAAGGGACATGTTTGTCACGCTCTGTTTCTTAGCTAATATAGATTTGTTGAGACAACTCACGTTCATTGTTACAACTGTAACACACCCTTTGCTGTTCTTTACGAGAAAATACGCTCAGTCATTTATGGCAAACTGGTATTACCTGAACCCAAATAAACGTATCTATTATGGCCACTTGAAAATTTATCCCGGTTTATCAACAAAGCTTTCAAAAAATTCAGCACGGAAGGGCGCTTTTTTTAAGGTTTAACAATTTATCAGTTTGGGAGTAAATCTACACCACCGTATCTACCACTATAAGTTTTGTTAAGATCCAAATTACTATTATTATCTATTACTTGTGTATTCTTAATGTACTCTTTGACAAAATGCTGCCAACCGAATTGCTTGTCACTCTGTTTATTGTTTCGCAAAAGGGAAAAAATTTCTCAGTTTTTTCCACATTTATTTCTTTTATGTAAAAATTGAAAAAAGTCAATGCGCTGGCAAAAACCAGTGCGCGCGCTGATGATAACAACAACAGCAACAACAACAGAAGCAACAACAACAATCGTTTAATTGACCTCGAGTAAGGTGCTGACTACCCGTAATAACCATTAGGGGCTGTACTAGCTAGGCAACCTGTGCTGCCTACCCAGAATAACCATAAGGGGCTGTACTAGCTGGGCAACCTGTGCTGACTACCCAGAATAACCATAAGGGGCTGTACTAGCTGGGCAACCTGTGCTGACTACCCAGAATAACCATGAGGGGCTATACTAGCCGGGCAACCTGTGCTGACTACCCGGAATAACCATGAGGAGCTGTACTAGCCGAGCAACCTGTGCTGACTGCCCGGAATAACCATGAGGGGCTGTACTAGCCGGGCAACCTGTCCTGACTACCCGGAATAACCATGAGGGGCTATACTAGCTGGGCAACCTGTACTGACTACCCGGAATAACCATGAGGGGCTGTACTAGCCGGGCAACCTGTGCTGACTACCCAGAATAACCACGAGGGGCTATACTAGCCAGGCAACCTGTGCTGACTACCCAGAATAACCATGAGGGGCTGTACTAGCCGGGCAACCTGTGCTGACTACCCAGAATAACCATGAGGGGCTGTACTAGCCGGGCAACCTGTCCTGACTACCCAGAATAACCATGAAGGGCTGTACTAGCCGGGCAACCTGTGCTGACTACCCAGAATAACCACGAGGGGCTATACTAGCCGGGCAACCTGTGCTGACTACCCAGAATAACCATGAGGGGCTGTACTAGCCGGGCAACCTGTGCTGACTACCCGGAATAACCATGAAGGGCTGTACTAGCCGGGCAACCTGTGCTGACTACCCAGAATAACCATGAGGGGCTGTACTAGCCGGGGAGCCAGAACACATTTTTAATTGTGTATGTTTACATCAGCGCAAAAAAGAGAAATGGTATCAAATATTAATAAGGAAAACAAGAATTAAATCAAAGAAAGAAAACAGCACATTTTTACTTATTTATAAAAAACCAGAATATGGGAAAGAAAAGTGTGTAAGCTTCCTATGAGTCTTCTACACGATGCAACAGTGTAGGCAACGTTGCGCGCAACTGAAACCCTTCGTGTAGCCACGCGGTGAAACCGTTGTATGCAATGTTGCAGGAGAAGGATCAATATCTACTTCGCGCAACGTTCTATGCAACAATTTCAGAGGTGGCTACAAGCTGCAATGCTCCAGTTACGCGCAACGTTGTATGCAGTGTTGCACCGTGTAGCCACGTCCTCTAGCGAATTCCGTGTTTTTGCACAAGTAAATTCAATGCTGAAAATGCCACAGTTTGTTCTTGCTTTTGGTAGCACGAAGGCGTGACTGGAAGAGGGCCTTGAATTATAGCTATGTACTTTACTGAGGGGCTGAACGTTTTTCAAGTGGCCTATTATTAACCCAGGTTTGACACATTGACTGTGTATTTTCTCGTAAAGACCAGCAGAGCTATGGTGAGTTTAACGATAATATCAGAAGACCCATTCGTTGTCTTTTCACGATTCCACAGCGTATACATCCAGCTGGCGGTACTATATTATCCCCCAGGAACACCTAATGCCAGACTATGATCAACACCAGTGTTGTGGCGCGAGTAAGAGCTGTTTCTCCGGCTGTACAGCGGTCGCCTGGGCCATGATATTTGCTTACTACGACCGCGTGGCACACTCCAAACGTCCCCATGGCTACAGTAAAGATATCTTCCGCTGTCAAGATGGTATCAGGGGCTCTTCTGCCTGTGTCGCGCCTGGAAGCTTGACAAGACCTAAACTTACTCACAACGTTAAGAAGTTTGTGGAGTCTATTAGGGCAGAAATGCTTACATATTGCCGTGGCCTCATGGGGACCACCAGGTACTTTCTCCTTCATTGTCACTGCCGGAGTGGCTTTGTATCAGAGGTTTTTTTAAAAAACTGTTTAATGATAAAATACATAAATTTCGTTTTGAAAAAAAGGTACCAGTTCTTTTGCAAAATCGTACAACCGTTTTGAGCTCTCTTTTGCCCTATCATAAAAATCATGTTTTTTATCGAAAGCATATGAAAAACGAATACCAGTCTCTGCCTTAGCTAACTCACTTTGGATAGAAGAACATTGATTGTTGGGGTGAAAAACTTTTGGGTGTCACTCTCATGAGCCAGTAGACAAGAAAAATCATCAGTGTGCTGTTCTTTCGTAAATAGTCCCCGGATTTCGATGGTTTTAAGCACCAACAGCTTGTTTGCCTCTATCAAGGTATGAGAACATTGGTTTGGTTGAGAAGTGGTTCCGGGAGCGCCAGGGAGGGCAAGCCAGAGTGTTCAGTTATACACCAGCTCCCGGCTGGAGTTGGGGGACAAGAAGCAGTACCCTCCCCTACGGGCACACCACACTGTACGGGAGCGAGGACAGGATACGAGATAGAGTAATCTCCGAAGTAAGAAGAGGACACCCAGGTATGTTAATAATAATAATAATAATAATAATAATAATAATAATAATAATAATAATAATAATAATAATAATAATAATAATAA
>JAOBAT010089339.1:0-17844 GCA_026413305.1 Hydrozoanthus tunicans
CTAACAAGAAAGACACGCACTACCAGGAGTGCTAGTGGCAATGGCTTCAGAAACGTGCGAAGCAACAAAAACTGTTATCGTTCCTCATTTCTTCCCCGGACCATTTACCAGAAAAAATAAAAAATGCTCCCTCGCTGGACAGTTTTAAAAACTTGTTAACCGACCAAATCAACATCAAAGATCTTGTCCAAACTAGTCACTATTACTCATAAATAGACTGCTGACTTCCTGTGCATGATAACCATTTTTTTTGGTGCTAAGCACAGTAACATTCAGATTCAGATTCAGTTTTTCTCGATTTCATGCGCAAAGAATGCTTGTTTACTTCCGGTAAAAGAAGATCCGTCCTCTTTGTGGCGCTAGCCTTAAAGAACGCAGGCTCTGGGAAAGAGATTATGTATGTCTGTTAAAACATACATGTTAGGAAGTACTTTAAGAATTCAATTTTTCATTTTGGTTTGAGCTCGAAACTTTACTGTTACTGGAAAAATGTTAAACAGCGTGGATCTAAACGTATGCCGAAAAAGTGCCCCAAATCGTCTAAACTGCGTTTGGCAGACAACGCATACGCAAACAAATTTCGTAGTTACTGGTTAAGTTTACGATAACTAGTTATGTTTGTAACGAGTGCTTATACGAAGTATCGGGCCATTTTTGAGGTCGTGTGACCGGCGGCCATAACGCTGATTGTTTTGGGTTTTTGTATCTGAAATACACGAGTTGATTTTGAGGTGCTCTGCTGCAGCTGAAGTTACATAAATTGTTTGTAGTTTATTTGAATTTTTAGTTAAGAGAATATGTGTGTTAAACGCATTATTGGGCATACGAAATAAAGAAGTATTGGGTGGAGCATCTGACCGTTATCACAGGGTTGCGGGTTCGGTTCACGTCAGTGACTCAAAATTTTTCCTGAGCTTTCAACTTGTAAACCATTAATTTCCTCAAAGAAATATTTTGCTTGTTCCGCTCTTTTTTAAATATAATTATGTCAGTTTTGAGCTACGCCTTCTGCCAGTTAAAAAAAAGGCTGAAGTATCACAAAATGTATATCATCTATAGATTAGTTCTCAAACGGACCAAATTCCAACAGTTCTTCAGTTAGCAATTCTCTCAGACTAGAGTCGAATGCATAACATCGGGATTTCTCTGATTTCGTAGTGAGTTATTTCGAGTTGCCCTAAAGGAAATCATGATAGTCCGTTACAAGCGGATTACCAGCGTTTCATTTAAGTTAGAAATCCTCAGACTACACGGAGCCGAATACACTAGCCGGTGGCCCTGAACAAACTCATATTTCATCATATTCATCGTTAGCTTGTCGATATTGAACAACTCACGTCAGTGACATTTCTTGAGTTTAGTTATAAGGATCTCGATAGTATACTCCTAGCTCCCAAACCGCCCATCTAGCCTCTTTGAAACTATTGAAGGCAGAACTGGGGGATTACCAGGCACAAAGCTGGCGCGGAAACAGCTAATGGTTATCTTTTGCTCAACTGCTATTTTCAACACCTTTAACAAAAAATTAAAGCGCCCCTGGTTCTCTACCCGAAAAATTTTCTTTATAAATTTTCAAATGGACTTATCCGCCAGAAGTGTGTTGTTGTAGCCAGAGACAGGAGATTGTTCCGCAACACAACACATCTGAGCAGTCAGCGGATTTCTAGAATATAATACATTGCTATTGGAACTATATACAAAAGAAATCTTAAGAACTATACATTAATTGCTTACCAACTACCTTGTTGACTTAGAAAGACGAGTATAATTGAAATAGGCAATCATCGTCCCTGTAAGACTCTGAGGTGCTAGCAAATCGCAAACCGTTGCCTTAGCAACAAAATCAATTTAAGTTATTAGGCACTTTTTATTTGACTTAAAGCTTACTTGCCATCGTACTGTATTTTTTCAACGTTTTTGTTTCTACACACGCTTGTTCCATATATTTGTTAATTTTGCTTTTCATTTAGTGTTCGATAAAAAATAAAGACTAGAAGCCAAAAACTCGCCTCAATTAGAGATCTTTTTCAATTCTAAGATTTTTATGTAAATTTTGGTTTAGCATCCGTTTTCAAATATGTTTTCAGTTTGTTAGAAATTTATGGAGAATATTTTATCGTGAATAAACATAATGCATCTACTTTGCAAAAGGCCCTTTATTTCCAGCATTAGAGTGGATTAACTTTTTATCTTATTCTTCGATGAACAAGTATCTACAACAGTAATACTATTACAGATATAGAACTATGTTATATCTTTTCTACAGTATATTCAAATTCCTGTTTGTAATATCTCCATAAGAAAATACGCAAGGTACTGCAGTAAAACAGAGATGTAAGGTGTCCTCAGTAAAAAGTTCCGGTCTGCGGTGTAATACAAAAAGTGAGAATATTTTGTCACACAGGGATTACTTAACAACGGTTGGCTCAAGCGGTGCGAAAAAGCAATGTTTATATTCACGAAAGCACCTCCTATAGTTGTCCTAAGAAAAATACAGTCAAAATAATTAGTTACAAGCAAAAGACAGAACAAGAGGCGCAAATAAGAACCAACGTCTATAAAAACTCGGACTATCGCTTTGCATCACCGATATCTTTCAAATTCTAATCAGGTAAATTTACTCCTTGTACCTGCTTAAAGCAATCTTATGTTGGCTTGATAATTACCCGTCTGTTTTCTGTAATTTGGTTATTTTGCGTACAGGGAATGCTATTATTTACGTCTTTTTCCGCCGTGGGTAGATAAACATGGCGAGAGTTTCAAATTTACTAAAAAACGAAAAGATTTTTATCTATTTTTATATCCTCTCATATGATTTAAGAGGTAAGAATTACTTGGACGCCCATTTATCGCCTAGAAAATCATTGGTAATTTTGTAAATTAACCATATTTAATAGTGCAGGTTGATGACAGCATTAGGTTTTTTTCAGATATAGCATCGTGTTGACAAATGTCCCTTCTCTAATTGGTCAGATCTTCTCTTTGGAAAACCTTGCAAGGTCATTCATTGGGTTAAGTTTATTCAAATGAGGAACGAAATGTTTGCCGATTCAGGTGAAGTATTTTAGTATTAGCGTCAATGCTATGTTTTCATGTTACATTATTGTGTTGTAATGGATGGAATAGAAGTTGTTGCACGACCCACAATCATAAAACAACTAAAGAGAAATATCCAAACTTTGATAAAGTTAGCTAGCTCTAAAAGAAATCTGATATTTAAAGCCTTATTTCACTTTACTTGTTTCGCTTGCTGTCTGTTTCGAATATAAAACCTGATTTTGTAGCCAAAGTTGATTGATTTAAGCTTGTCAAATGCGACGAATGAGCAAAGTGCATGCTTGAGTGTTGTGTTATAGCCCATCATGACAGTTTCATATTCTAGACCAAATATAATATTTGCATGAATAGTGGATTAACCAGTCAACAAGAGAGACAGAAATTGGGATTTTAATGAAATTGTCTTGGAACTTGCCGAAGTGTGGAACCTGTCACTTACACCTTCTATACGCAGCTGATTTAATTTATGTTTGAATAAACTTGGCAGGGATAATTCGTTTGCTGAGAAAAGCAGAATATCTTCTCCATTCTTTTCTCTTCCTATTTGGAGGGACAAACTCGTTGCGGTTTTCTTAGGTGGGATATATGCTGGGATTTACAAAGCTATTGTGTCTGTAAACCTAACACTAAGTTTAAGAATTTAAAAGGCAATATTAACTATAAGAAAAATGATTGGCCAGTGATATTTCATTTAATGGCGGTGACCCATAAAAGGATATCAAGTTTGCCCAGATCAACACGGTAAACATTTAATCTGGCCAAGAATCAACAGCATATGAACACGCAGTCTTGTCGCGGGTAACAACTCGACATCGAGTGAAATGTTTGTTTTCAAATGGTTTTCGGTTATCTCCCGTTTAAAAATCCGAAAAGCAATTGAACGGAATTTAACAAGGTGTCAAAAGTAGAAACTCGATAGAGTCTTTGTTCAAACGAGATCTTCCAACGATTAAACTTCGCCGAATGACTTCGAGGTACGTTTCCTCATATGTAGTTACAGTCGTTTATCGATGTATTTATGAAACTTCAAATAGATTTTTGAAAGTCAATGTAAGTTCGGTTTTTGGGTATGTTAGTGGTTGAGAATTTGTCTATATTTATGAGGCAAACCGACATTAAATTTCGTTATATTTGCATAAGTAAACGTCCATGAAAACGAAACGGAAAACAGAACGATATATTTTGAGCGTGTTTTAGAATAGCGACCAAGAGGCTTATAGAAAAATGATAGAGATTTGAATAAATTGTTTTGTGCTGCCCCGCTGTTCGTTTCCGAAATTGCCGAAAGAGCAAGCAAACGAACAGGGAGTCTTATGAAAAAGCTTTGATTATGAAAACGAATAAACATCAATTCTCTTGTTCTCTGAGACACAGAATTAGTCCCGGCAAAGCGAAATAAAAGGAAAACAAGTTGCTCGTCTTTGTCGGCGTTTAAATTCAAAAACACCTGCTCAATTTTTTGGCTTGTGTAATTTCTTATAATTTCCCGTTTTCTAGAGTTTAAAAAGCAGTATTTAAGCAATTTTTCTCTAGGAGCAAATGACATCTTGTTCTGCGAGTTAATAAATGTTTATTACTAAGAGTCTAAAAGCTTTTCTCGAGGATGGCGTTAAAGTGCAATCGAACATAAAATGGCTTATGTTTTTCTAAAAATATTACAAGTTGTATTATTATCCCAAAGATTTTATTATGGAACCCCATTATTTGGTTGTAACAGCGAATAAATTTAAATTTAACAAAGGGAAATCAGCCTACGAACCGAACTTTTTTAATACAATTCGGCAAAATTGTCATCTGATTAAAATTAAACACTCTCTTCCATTTTTTCTCTGAAGATTAATTTGTTCCTAATTTGCAACATTCTGTAATTCCGAAAAAGGGCGATTGCAAAACGCGCCTAACCAAACTGTGATACGAGCGAGTTGAAAAGGAATGGCTTAGGCGAAATATAGATAAATTCCATGTGACATGCTTTCGGCAAAAGCTAGATATCTAGAATCAAAGTGATTATTCAGCAACAACAAGGTGTCAACACCAGTTGGTATGGCTGTCAATTTTTTAATTTGGGCTTTTTATGAATGTCTTTTCGTCCCCACATAATTTTTTTCGTTTTTTAATTAATTGCTTGTTTGGGAGCGAAGATTATTGATGACAGTTCTAGGTCGCCTTAGCCATTATACTTGTGTCAAATACCAGCTCCCGGTTTGAAAGGGCCGTCAAACAGAAAGAATACTCTCATCGACTTGTTTTCGGTTATTTTTGTCCTGCCAAGACAAATTTTTAGAGACAGTGAATTCTATTATTTCGATGATCAACTAAAATTAATTATCCTACAGTCAAAGTTGTATTATCATAATAAATCCTTTTTTGAAAAATACATGCGCGGCGATAAAAAAATATCACCAAAAAGCAATCAAGCTAAATGATGCACCACCAGGAACAAGATGGATTTCACCAAACGAAAGCGGTAGGTCAGTTTACCACAGAAACAAACGATTCGTGAAGTTAAATTTCTTTGACGACATAATTTTTAACAAGTATCGATATTGCTGTAATTTTCAAGAATTCGCCTTGCCATGGTCTTTACTGAAGGAAGCACTGTATGAGGCTGTTAAACGAGAGCCGAGTTTCAAAGCTTAGGTTTCTGATTTAAAACGAAATCACCAAAGCACTCCTCACTTCAGTGCTTAAACTTTTTGGAAATACCCAAAGATCCGGCGAAAAAGAAGTTAAAAACATTAGCTGCATAATATTCAAATCTAGATTCCCTTCTTAAATTGAGTTTGAGCTATATTAAGACATATTTCCCATTTTCCAGAGAATCTTTCAGCGTATTGAGCATAATGGACAGGTTTCGTAAAAACATATACTGCATGCATAGCAGTTTAGTGTGCAGAAAAAAATCAATGTTTTTGAAACGGTATTTTTCTCTTTTACTTTGGCTCTTCATCTGTCATTACCAGTAATATGTCTTTATATGTAGCTCACAATCTTAGTTTTTACCATCGAGAAAACAGCGTTTGTCTTTACTTTTACGTAATTAAAATCTTAATCAGCTTTATTTTTTCCAGTTTGCAGTCAGAACTGAATAGTTTCTTAAAGAAGAATAGTTTATGTGGTGGATCAACGTCGCAATATTCAAATCAGGCAATGGATAAATAGTTCTCACTCCCTTGTTACCTTTTTGTTTGACCGCTTTCGTCTGGTCGAAAAAGCGTCATTTACTGACTGTCTACAACAAAATGTAGCCGCGCTACATTGATTGTTCATTTGAGAAATTTAGATGTCTGGATGAAAATTTTCCTTCTGTTCACAGTTAAAACACGACATTTGCTTGTTTTGAAAATGAGACTAAATGTTGACAAATTTTGGCCACGCTTAATTTTTTGTAGACAGAGACCAGTGTTGTTCTTCTAAAGCTTCACTAGCTAATATGTTAATACATTTTCAAACAAACGATGCTATTTGTCAAAACATTCACGCAATACCTATTGACAAAGTATTTAATATCTAAAACAAAGAGACAAAAGACAGCTTGACCTTTTTCAAGACTGGTTGATTTCAAAGTCGCCTAGCTGGTTTGGATTACCTTTCGCAATATCATCGCTTGTTCGGCTACCATGTTGTGAAACAAACATAGTTTTTCATGCTGGTTTTTCGGCATCGCAAAGAGCAAACATTGGTTCTGCGACAGTTCTTTCTGCAGTGGTCTTACAGTAAAGAACTGCTCCAGCAAGCACTAAAGAAGGCAATGTCGCTTTTATCTCGTCCTCTTGGCAGCGTTTCTCTACAATACTTTTAAAAGTACAATTAAAATTAAAATTTCTCAATGGGAGAGGTTTTACAGGAGTAAACGACATTTTAAAAGGAGCAAAGCTAAAGCTGGCACCCGAATATACAAAGACCTTAGCTGCAGTGTTTTTGGCAAAACCCACAATTAAGGCTTCATGGCGTCACCACTTTTCCCGCTGCATAAGTTCTTGTAGCACCTAAAAAAATCAAACAGTTTAGTCTTCCTGCTTGTCTGTATAATACTCTCAGGTAATTAGAACTTCTTGTTTCCATAAATATTTTATTTTGCCGGAGAATACCAATATTGAAGGCAATGTGTCAATTTGTTTGGCGCCGGCTCCTCTTCTACTGTAAAGTTTGAGAAATGTTTAATTGGATCAACAGGTAAGTTCCTGATGAACCTTTTTTCATCGACTTTAGCGTGCGTCAGAAAAAAATCAACTGCCAGACAGTTTATAAAAATGTCTGAGCTCGCCGCTTGCAGCCATTTTCAATTATGGGATCTTTCGACTTTATATAGTTTACGATTTTAATTTTAGATCTTTACGACCGACAAATATGCTTTCATTCGAGTTTCAACTTTAATGAATTTCAGTGGGTTTTTACATGAAACGATTTCAGTTGAAAGTCATAAAATACAGAAGCAATAATAATTGACTTCAGTATGAAATAATACACATGAAATTTAACTGTTTTTTTAAAGATTCACTAGGTATTTTTATGGCAATTTATCATTACCGCAACTTTTAAGTTTTGACTGTCTTACATCTTCTAAGAATACATAGCAAATAAATCGTGCGGTTAACGTCATAGAATCTGTCAACATTATCTCGTTAGATTTTGGGTACCTTTTATGTGTTATTCCGTGCTACCTTGTGTAAATATTATAAAATCTCTGAAAACTAATGGTCCCTCTCTAAAAGCCATTCTTACTTTAGATGTAAACAAAAATCAAACACGGTCGAGGGAGGAAAATCACCAACAGCATGATGCCTTGTCCCTAAAAAAGCAATTTAAAGCTATTTTTCGAAAACTGTGACACAAATGACAAAAAATAAATGTTATTTATTATGCATCAGAAAACTTACATTATTGAACTGTTTAGGAGGAAAATGTTCCCAACTTTTTGTCTTTCGAAAGCTTTCGGAAACTTAGAATTCTACTGACTGTTATTGATGTTAAATAGTGAACTTAGTGATGTTCCCATTTTGTTGGTAGAGCTTTTATTATTCGCTTGGCTTTACATGTGCGAGAGGTAATGGGGATCGTTCTCCGTACAAACCATACGATTTAGCAAACGCTTCACTCGTCACCAAGAAGTATACTTTCTAAGCTGTCAATGTTACCGCTTGCTCTAACCTTTTTTAGTTTCTGTTGGTCATAGTGACGGATTCCGTTCAGTTCCGAACTTTCACTAAAATAGACTTTGGACAAGAGAAGTAACTCAAAGCTCTTGCACTACTCAAGCAGAATCCAAATGTGTGTGTCGAAGGCTATAGCTGACGCATTATACTTATCTTACTCCTTGTCACTGATTGGATGACTAGAAACATCTGACAAACACTAACGTGTGTTACACGTGAGTTGCATGATTCGGTGTAATACGATAATCTACTTTTCTGACCTCGACTTATCAAGAACATGGTAGAACATGTATTTCTTAGCAAAACCAGAATACTGTCTTGTAACATAGATTTTGTGTTTGACCACTGATCATGACGCCACACAAGCATTGGATTTCAGCTCAATCTTAAAAGCGATGAACAGCGGGATTTCCATTTGGTAGAGCTGCAATCAACTAGCGAGACACCCAATTTGACGTTATCATGGTTAAACTGCATAAATAGATGATTAAACGGTTTCCCAACACCGTTAAAAATTTGTTCTTGTATTTAGCTTGGCAAACCGCAGGCTTAAATTTTTTTGGGAATGAACTCTGCAAAAATTAGATGTCATTGTGGTTTTAAACGCTTGTGAAATATTAAACTGTTTTTTTTTTAATTTACCAAAAAAAAACCCTTCAAGACCGTTGTGAAACAACTAGCAGATCACGGAACGCCAAAAATTCGAAAAAGTTAAAAACAAAAACCAAAAACACTTTAATTGAACTATCGAATAAGTGTTTCCTTTTGATTTTTTCAACTAGACTATCGCACTGTTATTATTGAATAGCAAAACGAGTGCCAAATGATCTTAGTTTTCTAGGCCGGAACTCTCTCTTAGTTCCTTTCACTCAATGATCGCCCTGCAAATTTGTTATAGACTCAAAATAATCTATTTACTATTATCATTCAGGGCGACGGTTCAACCTCAATATAATACTTTCCACACAATCTTGAACTCTACAAGCTCATGTACTTGTAGCTTTTAAGGAAAAGATAAACACTTCATTATATCTTTTATACAGTTCCAATTCTCAATCAAATGTGCATGCAATTCTTCCTTCATTCTTACTTATGTTCGAACATCTTATAACGCGCTGTTTTTGTAAATACTTTTCTAGATACAAACAAAGCTTTTGTTTTCTGTATCATATGATAACAGCTATGACTTCCGTATAATAATACAACGATAAGGTCACAAAAGCACGATTATTTCGAACACAAACCTTTAACCTTCATTAATAAAATATTTAAGTTTCAGCCGTTGATAAAGAGGCAACGTCTGTTTCACACATATCCAAAAGATCAAAATCCCGAAACTCAAATTTTCCAGACTTGAAACTTGATGCTGGCAAGAATCTAAAAAATGTTAAAAATTAAGGGAAACGGAACGATGATTTTGCTATAATATGTTCATTTACAAAAACCTTGAGCTAATTTTCTGTTGTGTGATCCGTTCAGAGTTTGAAAATTGTTGACAAAGGAGAGACTCACTTACAGAGTACGGCAAATTAGTCTCTCATTTACACCCGCGCACAACAGCCATCCTCGTTCATGGAACGCTTAAGGTAATCAACATTGATGCAAAAGTTCGCCGTGTTCCAACATACGCTTTCACTTAACCTGTTATCTCGAAAACTATACTTTGTACAATTTTTGCCCTCTCTTTAATTAGGGTCCATACTTTTGAAACAAGATAGTTTAATCGCAAAGATACAGCGTGTGGTGATTTTTTTTATAAACTTTTGAACAAGGAACGATTTTTTTCTTCCTAACAGAAACTGAAGCCACAAGAAAAAGCCTATGACAAGACTAACCAGGCGTCCACAATCTTAACACGTTTAGTGAAGACGCATAGTTTTTGTACTCATGATAGCTCATTCAGGCGACAGCAGGGAAACCATCGGAAATCGCGATAAACAGGTTATAATAAACGTCAGCGGACGTCGCTTTTCAACATGGGAAAGTACCTTAAAACGTTATCCAAACACTCTTCTAGGAAGCGAGGCGTTTAATCGATTTCTTGACCTGGAAAAGAAAGAGTATTTCCTAGATCGTGATCCACACATGTTCAGGTATATTCTTAACTTCTATCGTGTTGGTAAGTTACATTTCTCTTTGGATGACTGCCAGGACTCCTTTCAAGACGAGCTTAGGTTTTACGGTATAGGGATTCATTGCATCAGCGACTGTTGTTGGGAGGAGTGCTCCTCCTTGTTCCTTAAAGAGCAAAAGGCAACAAAGCAAAGCACAACTAACTTGGACAAACAGACAAGACATCTCCGTCATTTTAATTGCAACCAACTTTGCTGCGTACGCCCCCAGCCTAAGAAAACGTCAAAGGTAAAGAAACTAATATGGGATTTATTAGAAAATACTGAAACCAACAGAGCTGGAAGAATTATCCAATCCTTATTTGGAATTTTGATCTATGTCAGCGTTCTTTCAACCATTATTGAGACAATAGAATGCTCGAGTGGAAAAACTTGTGAAGAAGACTATCCCAATATATTCTTTGGAATCGATGCCTGCTGTATGGGTTTTTTTACACTTGAGTATCTCCTGAGGTTTTATGCTGCAAGCCGTAAAATCAGCTTTGTGATTAGCCAATATAATATAATAGACCTTCTTGCAATCTTTCCGTTTTATGTATTCTTAACTATCAAGTTTCTTTGGAAGTCAAATCTGTCAGCTGACAATGCAAGTGCATTGGTAGTGCTCAGAATTCTCCGGGTGTTTAGAATTTTCAAGTTGACCAGACATTCGAGCAACATGAGGAAAATGGTTGTCAGACTGAAAAAAGCGTTCACAGATTTGGGATTCTTGTTCTTCGCCTTTGGTTTGGCTAACATTTTGTTTGCTAGTGTACTTTACTTTCTGGAGAAAGACACCTTTGGCACTAAATTCCGCAGCATCCCTGATTCGATGTGGTACTGTATAATCACAATGATGACAGTTGGGTAGGTATGACGCTAGTAAGGGGTATTTGTTTTGAGGAAACACACAGCATTTTTTGATCTACCAAACATGTTTTGACGCTACTAAAGGTTTAAAAAAATATAATGGGTGGATGGAGATCCTTTCCAACTTACGTAGTTCAGCATTAAATGTAAGTGTAAACATATTTGGCAGCTGTATCATGATTAAGGTTGCCAAAAGGTCTTGAAAGCAGCAAAACAAAGATAACCTTGAGGAAACACACGACTTTTATGAATTTATTCATTTATTTAGTTTCGACACTTCTAGCGTCAACTTCAGTGTACGAAAGAATGAATCATCTTGATGGACATGCTTAGTATATTAGAAATATCGTTATCTCTGTTTTGCTGTTTTCCACAACTTTCATTTATGTGTTGAGGAGTCCCTTCAAAACTAGTTTCCAAATTCGTTGAAAAGGATTAAACGAGCACTAGTACTCAATAACACGTACTACACATTCTTGCTTAAAATAGCTAACAGCCATTAACATTTGAAACTAAGACCACTTAGGTAACAGCATCGTCCATTGCATCTACCCTTAAAAAAGAATGAGCTTGAGGAATGATAGCGCTTCTACACTTAACTTCATACCATTACTACAAATCGTTTTTTTTTTCTTACGCTAAAAATTGGGTACTCGGTAACTCATTTTAGAAACTTAATTTAAAATGTATTTCACTAACTCAGATATTATGGTCACTTAAGTAAATTAACTTTAGTAAGCCAAAAAAAACCATGGAATAAAAATCTTGCACGGAGTAATTGTCTTTCCAATAGTTTCCTTTAAGGATTATACTAGTTTGGCAATTTGACATCCCGTTTGACCATTTGTGAATCATTTGCGAAAGGGTAGGTCTAGTTGCCGAGCAGAACCAAACAAAATGAAACTTGCTTTCCGGATCCGTAGAGTTATAAAAAAAATTATTAGCTGCAAAAAAAATTGTAGCTCACGTTAATATATACGCTAGGAACATCTTCTGAAAAATGTTGTTTTGAACTAAAGCAGAATAAAGTCTTGGCTGGAACTGAATTTATGACTATAGATAGTTTTATAGCATGATTATGCTTTATTTTCAACTGCTTTGGAATACAAACGTCCCAAACATATCGGTAAGGCAGCAATACAATTGAGAACAGATATTTTATTTTTTCTTGTTTCAGCTATGGTGACATGGTCCCCCTCACTGTTTTCGGAAAACTGCTGGGATGCATTTGTTGTCTCGGTGGAATTATCATGCTTGCGCTGCCCATTCCAATTTTGCAAGACGTGGAAATGAAACAGAGCTAATGATATTTAGGTTTCCTGGACGGTCTATTTGATCTTGAACTTGTACTCTGCGACTGTGCTAGCAAAGCTAGATGCTAAAACACTCCACCCTCTCTTTCGTTTTGTTTTTGAAGTAAAATGATAATCCTGTGTATTTTTCGAAAAATTTCTTTTCCTTATAGCTGTCTTCAGATCTTTAAAATTGCACGTAAATAGATACAGCCTACAGATCTAAAAGAGACAAAATCCTTTGCTTGTTTTTTTAAAGATACTTGATCCTTATTTCTGAGATGATGTTAAATACATCCGATGCTGCTTTTCCTTTCAACGGGTACCAGAAGCCTTGTTAGCTGATATTGTAGACAAGTGGTGTTGCTTTTTCGTTAATTCTTTCAAGTGTTAACAAAGGGGAGCCTAAGAAACCTCTGATTTTGCTCCTTTGTCGTTGCCGTTGTGTTTTCCCAGATCTTGTTAGATTAGCTTTCCTATCAAAAGATAATTACGAAAATTGTAGTAAAGAGAGAATTAAACGATGAACCAATATTATTTTAAGACAGGTTGTTTGTTTCTTCGTTTTCAGGCAGAGGCAGGGATGGCATTGCCGTTTTGGTTGTTCTTTTATATAGTCTCTTAGGTCACGGGACTAAACATCCAATAGTTGTTACTCGTTACTTGATTATGTTTAATGAAGACAAAATGTTTGAATAAAAAATGAATAAACCGAAAAGAAATAAAAGCATTTAACCATTTTAACATTGTTTCTTTTTCTCACATTGGAATGCTTTGTTCTCACACTAATCTGTTGCGGTCATTGGTTTTGATTAGTTTGTTTCTTTCACTGTTCTAGAGAAAAAACCACAAGTTTTGCAAATTAACTGATAAGCTTTTTTAAAATGAGACATTGAAACACACAGTTATGTAGAGAAAAAACTTTTCGCTCTGCTTGCATTTGCATCTTTTTGATCGCAACCTGGTAAGCCCAACTGGCAAAGCGCCAGTCTGTCGTGCGGGGGGCCTTGGTTCGGTTCCCGGTGCCGAAATAACGACGTAAAATCGTAGGTCCCGGATGGCAGACCTCGAAGGGGACCTCGAGTCCTATTGCCTGTCTTCCCCTGACGCCTAGAGTCAAAATATTATAAACCAGATAAAGTGTTCGTCGAGGAATTACTGTTTAATGTCCTTATCTGAGTAAATGCAAAACCCTTACCATTGGCAGGTGTTTGAACAAAGACAGAAGCTTCCTATCATTAATTTAAGACCCTGAGTAAAGCTCGGTGCCAGAAATCGAACTATTGTCATTTGTGCGACATACTAGTGCCTAGCTACCAACAGCAAGATGCTTAAGCAACGAGGAGGGCAACGCCAACGATGGCCGAGAGAAAACAACAGTGATAACAATAGCTGTACGTTGGTATTTGTACCGTGCTGCACCGCGCGCCTGTTCTGGTTACCGGCATGCTGTCATCTTGAAAATTACATTATCAGAAAAGCTCAATTCTTAAGCTTTTATGACAGCGAGAACAACAAGCAGGTTAATTGTGTAAATCTTCATTTACTTTTGAGAAGAACACGGAACTGGGACAGAGAACAAACAAACAACAAATTACGTGATCAAGAAGGGCAAGCAAGAAGGGTGTTTTTCAATGCCGTCGTTGTCGATACTAACGTCCTCCTTGTATAGCCCCCTAGTGTTTACCAGGCAGCGGATACATAAAGGCAAATGTCTGTAATAGAGAATCCACCACCGCAGTAACAATTGTTCTAGAGTCAAATGTTTAGGGCGTCGCGTTGGCGACAGTTGCAGAGCGCTCACTGCGCCTCGCATGCACCAATGCGACCCGGTTCGATTCTCAGCGAGAAAGCATGCAAGCTGGTTTGTGGGCCCTCTCCCACGTCGGAGGTTTTCTCCGGGTACTCCGGTTTCCTTCTCCTTTAAAAACTACCATTTACACCATTATCTGAGAAGTTTCAAAATTGGTACAGGTTATCGCGTGGGGCCAATTAAGGGGTAATTTACGAATGTTTTCAACTTTTTTCCAAAATTTCCCAACTCGCTTTGCGATAAGGGCAATTCGGAAACAACTGAAAACACTAGTTATTTACAAGGGTCCAGGCGACTACATGTTTAGGAAATCGAGGGAAAAATTCTCCCACGGGAAAACGTTCCATAACCTAACTCATTTTATCCCAGGTTTCTTCGAAAAATGATAGATGTAATAAAATCTTTGCCATCTTTGAAAACTATGGCGCGCTGATATGGACAAAAATACTTCACATTAAATATAATACTTAAGCAAGAAATAAAAGCAATGACTGATGGGAAAAAAATCGAACACAGCTACTCTGTCAAAAAAATATTGACGCAAGCAAAAAAATGGCGGGAGACGTGCTAGTGCCAGTACCTTACCTTTAATAATAAATGCTGCTGACCAAAATGATCGTGGGCTAAGTATTATATTCGCAAACAAGTACTATTTGTAGACAAGTATCATTTATTCAAACATGTATGAATTTCTTCAAGCAAGTATCTTTCCTTAAATAAAGTACGTTTTAACATTTATTGCATTTTGTTACAAGTTTTATATTTTGCAAAAGTACAATATATCAGTTTATAGCTACAAGAATGCAAAAAGTTGATGATTGCGGCATATAAAGTTAATATTTGTCACAAAAACGTTTGAATATCAATATAAGTAACGTCTAGTATAAATTAAGTGTTATCATTCCAAATAAGTTTTAGTCATAGATGTGCAAAGAAGTATTATATTTAATGTGAAGTATTGTTGTCCATATCGGTGCGCCATAGAAAACATTCGGAAGTCTTCGGAAGAGGTTTGAAATCGTTTCTAAGGCACTTTTAAGATTTTTTACAAATTTGCAAAATCTTCGGAAGTATTTGGAAACGTTCGGAAAATGTTTTTAAGGCACTTTTAAGACTTTTTACAACTTTCAAAAAATCTTTGTAAATTTTCGGAAGCAGACCAGAGACCAATCAGCGCCAAGAAGTTTTGCCCTGTTTTGTTGAGTAATAGACGGAGCTAGGTCAGTAAATCATGGCCCCTCGGCCGTTTTGATGATCTAATGCTTTCTTCTTTGAGTGTTGATTTGTATTGACAAACTGATAGAAAAGTAATTAAGATAAAATAAAATCAACATGTAAAGTCAGTTGTAGAGGAAATTTAAAAGTTTTAAATAGCTTTTTTTCTTTAAATTTCTCTTACCTAACTACTTGGCTTACTGTAAAATAAACAGTCACGCAAGGGACAAATAGAGTGAAATAAACCTATTTTTAACTTACTAGAAAGATAGAGTCATAATTCAAATGCAGATCGGCCATTTCGAGTCACGGGTTTCTTGTAAATTAAGAATCACGAAATTTTGGAAGAGTCGTGAATTTTCACCAATGTGAACAATGATCACTGATTGGTGGATAATGACAACAATGATCACTGTAAACAGTAAAGCGAAGGACAAGTAGAATGATAAAAACCTATAATTAACTTAGAAAGGTGAGATTCTATAGTTCAAATGCTGATCTTCCGATCGGTAATTTCGAGTCATGGGTTTGTTGTGAAAAACTAATCACGAAATTTTAAAAATTGAGTTTTATAAGAATCACTCATTGGTGGATAAACTGTATGGTTCAACGCATTTAACTCTAAAGTAATCGTTTGCTTTAAGTTATCTGTCTTACTTATAATCGTATTTTGAATAATTCAATCTTTAACAATCGCATGAGTTTTGTTTACCGCCACAATCCATGAACCAATCGACACTAATTAAGTTTGCGTTTTGTCTCGGAACAAAAAAAAGACACGTCAACAAGTTTTAGAATTCGAAAAAATCTACCAAATAACAACTTTTTTGCTCCCGTTATGAATGCAATTTATCTTAACAAAGGCTAATACTATTAGAACTGTATTAAAATAAGAAAAGTGTTAGCGAGGTTTGGTTTCCAACTTTGTCCCTTTTTTCGAAAAAAGGGTAGCCAACCTGATTAACCGTCGCTGCCTCTCATCCATCTTCTACTCCACTCAAACACAAGCACAAACATAGACACGCAGACACAAACAGAATTGGCATACACATTTTACACGAGTGAAATTTTAAAACGTTGTTTCTACGAGTTAAAATGTGTTAAGAACAATATTTGAAACGTTAACGGTCGCGAGACTTTTTAGGTTCCACCCACGATCTTGCGGTAGGCGGTTTAACGGATAAATATGTTCCCGCGGGGATTAGTAACTCCTTTAACATGGTTCTGGTTGGAGGTGCCACAAGGATCATGGGCTGGGTATTTCTGTTTGACAGTATTTCCTTCGAAATAGTAATATTTCTTGTTTTCCGGAGACAAAGTCAAACTGGGGCCATACAAATCATCAGCTTTGAACTTGTCTGGAGCATTTATGTGCGGGCAATTCTTAGCTACTCTTTTCACTATATTGCAATTGATACGACCGTTTTGGAACAAAACCAAGCTACCAGAATTGGCCGTACAGGAAACCCAATTATTGATGTTGGACTTTATAAGGAAGCTACTTCCCAAATTTTTCCAAAGTGAAAAATTCATTGCATTGTAGTTCGTCTCCCCCAAAGGAATGGTAGTCGATTTGGTGACGCTTGTTCCAGAAACAGGCCAAGATGGGATTGGTGTGACAGCGTTGCCCGGGTTACCAAAGTCTCCATAGTTTGTGAACCTGTAGCTCCACACGAGGGTCCATCCTCCACCATCCACCACCATATCACAGTACACTTTCACAACTGAGCTACTCAACCTTATCCAGTATAAACCGCTAGAGTTGCTAAAAGTCTCTTGTTTTATGTTGTTACACGACGATCCTGGGTTTTGCTGAGATCCTGCCAACAAAAAAAATCACTCTTTGTAATATTTTAACAATTTTAGTGCGAAATTAACAAAGATTATAAAATTTAAATATAAAATGCTACAAATTACGTTTCTAGAAAATTTAAGGGCTATGGAAATTAATCATAAAGTAACATACCAATTGCCTCTTCATTAAGCACTAATTCGCTTCACTCTCGCAACTCGTGAACAAGTAGCAGTCCTGTCTTGTATTCCGATAAGGTGCACTCGACCTCCGAAATTGCAACGCAACTCAAAAAATCTCTCAACACAAAATTCACAGCATAATAATAAGAGTTCCTCACATTGAGGTACATGACTGCTGCAACAACTACTACTACTACTACTAATACTACTGCTGCTACTACTGCTACTACAACAACTACTACTACTACTACTTCTACTACTACTAATATTAATACTTGTTACTACTACTACTACTACTACTACTACTATTACTACTACTACTACTACTATTACTACTACTACTACTACTACTACTA
>JAOBAT010089350.1:0-17839 GCA_026413305.1 Hydrozoanthus tunicans
CAAACGAGAAACCTTTGAACGCGGCGCTCAAACGCGATTCGCGTGAAACATACCTCCAGTGTGTTCTGTAACCTTAAGTTATAAAGCACCAGAGTAAAGAATTTTCCTGGATAGGTAATTTGAAGTTGATTTCAGAGTTTCTTTGGATGTGTAATTTGAAGTTTTCATCACTTTATTTTCCATCACATTTTGCAAGTAAAAAGGTTATTGCCTAATTAACCTAACTGACTGTTTATTCGAGAAGCACTTAGAGCAGTATAGGTATAAGGCACTGTGGTTGTTGCATTTTTGTTTTCAGTGTTGAAAACTAAGTTGTTTCTTTATTTCTTGTAGAACCGACGGCATGCATCAACTTCACTGAAAAAAACGCCATGTTTTTGAAAAAAAAAATATAAAGAAACTGATGAAATGAACAATAACAGAAAGAGCGATAAAGTACTGGGCCGTATTGCAGTATTTCAGCGCTAAATAATATAATGTACACGTAATAAAAGATATTGTGTGACAAATGACATACAGATATGACTTTTATTAATTCGCTAACTAACTTCTGTAATTTGAAGTTTCTTACTTTGTTGCAGTAATTGAAATAAAGCCTGCATGATGCACTTGCTTGAAGAAATGTTTTTGAATCTCTATAAGAACACTTTAACCAGGCGGTTAAAGAAAAAGAGAAAATTTTGGAATTTAATTTTAGGTCGTTGCTTTTTGTGTTGGAAACAGAATGAAACAAAAAGAGATTCGTTTAAGTTATAACCTTTGTTGTCCCACGCTGTCCCTTGCGGAGAGACTGATATTTTGAAAGAAACCGGAATGTTTTGTATAAGGCCTATATGATTCTACCATGTGAAAATTTTTAAGCAACTCATGCGAGTCTCTTTACTCGACTGCTTTCTATTCAGTTTCTAAAGTTTAAGAACTGCTGCTGCAGTAATTATATCATATTAGCCTTCGGACTGAACGAAATAACAGAAAAAGGCCAAGCAAGATTATTGGAATGCAAAATAATTTTAGGTTGAGACTTGTGGACAGACAAGATGGAAATAATTCTCGTCAGCCATTTATGCATGCAAGATTATGCTCACAAATGTGAAAAATGGAATAAATTTGTCCAAATAAATATACAGTTTCTTTGATGCATATATTTTCTTCCAAAGCTATACTTACGTACAGCTTCAGAATTTATAAGACTGTCGATTAGTGGTTACTGAAAACTATTCAAAGCCATACTGATTGCCTGTGTAGATTTCTGTTAGTTCTCGTTAGTACTTATAGAGCTTACATTTCAAAGCACTGAAATAAAAGAAGTTTACAGTTTGTCGCACACTCAACTGAGAGATTCATACACCACAAATGTGTTGTCAGGTTATGCAGAGTTAGATAAAGTCTAGGGGATTAATCAAAACGTTGTTCAAGCAATAAAAGAACAAAAAATTAAAATCTACTTTGAAGCAGAACAAAATAAGCTAACTTAGGAGTCTTAACAGCTATATAACTATAACTACTGTATTAAAGAGATGAAAATACAAGCAAAAGCAGCTATTCTGCATTACCATCATTCAGAGCTATTACAAGTGTCTTAAAGGATTATACTTTGGACTTTTACTCTAGTTATATTAAACTTTGCAAGATTATAACGATCTACATTCCAAATTCTGTTCTAGAAAGGCAGTGCTTACACTCACAAAAACAGCTAAGACGTAAATTTTTTGTTTTTGTTTTTCTTTTTGAGGGTACAATATTTACACTAATAACACTAGTTCTATCTTTTCTCATTAGTTTTGACTCTGTTTTTACCTAAGCAAAATGCAAAACATACATTTGAAATAGTGAAGAATGCAGTAGCAAGAGAAAACGAGAAGTACATTTTAAAGTTATTTTGTCAGCAACTCATAGTAATACTGTATGCTCACGTACCGCCATGCACTTCGCGAACAACTTGTCTACAATGCAGTGATGCACACACGAAAAAGCTAGTTAATGAATATTTTCCAACACCGGCTTTCTCTTCTTTTCTCTTCGATTTTAAGATACATCTGTAACGGGGGATGGTGCTTGAAAGACTTGTAAGCCGCGCGCCTACAGTTTTAAAACACTTATAAAATCATTTGATATGAACAATATGGCTCACATCTATTTAATCAGCTGTGAGCTCAATAACTAGCAGACGTAAATGATTATATTGCTATAACAAAAACTCCTCAACAAAAGTATTCATAATTAAAGACTTTGCACCATTTAATTTTTGTGAGAAATAGTGTTTTTTCGCACGTATTTTGTCACGAAAATGTGATACCTCAGTTGTGTTAAATATTCTCTTTGGCTGCAAGAATGCTATTTTTTAAAGGATGAAATGTAAACCTTATGCATAATGAGGTTACCACGCTTTGTCGTAATTGTAATGAATTATTTAGTGTATGAAAAAACAAGTAAGATGTATTTTTGGTTGATCTATGATGCGATGCGCCATAAAAAAGGTTTTGGACTTAAATGTTATCACCAGGACTTTCTTCGCCGCTGAAATTTTAAAAAATGAAATACAGTTAAAAAACATTAATATAAGGCGATAACGTTTTATTTTCAATATTTTATAGCCTTTGTGTTCTATAGCTTTGCCACCTACGGCGAACTTACGTCAAATAAATAATCCTTTTGCAACAAAAGGTGAGGAGGAATTAATATACATTTTCTGTTGTTTTGTGCTACACCTCCTGTGGAACTATATTAACTTATTCAAACAGGAAGTGCGCGACTGCATCACAAGTAAAAGAGGTAAATTTTTATACAAGTTTCAAAATATGAAAGCAATTTAAACAAAAATATTTTATTTAGGGTGCAAAATAATAATCACACAAGCTGCAATTCTTAACGCCGATAGTTACTAGAAAATGCTTTTTTTCAGCCAAAGTTCTCATAGCAAATGTATGAGAATACGGAATATTCTTGTCATGTTTTTGTTTCAATTTTTTGTTTTTTTTTCTATTTTTCTTTTGATCAGATACTAGAAGGATCGATGCTAATTTTCTTAGACGGCTCGACGCAGTGCGAAATGTTTTATAACACAAGTTTATACTTTAGCCTTCAAGAAAACCTTAAAAATGTTGCAAAACTAATAGCTTAAAAAGATTTTGGTTGGTTTTTGTTTTGAGAATAGCAAACCTTTAGAGATGGCTCCAGATCTCTGTAATGGTATAGTCTACTTGAGCTATTAAGTTTCAAGCCTATCTAAATCAATGTTTTGTCATAGAACGAATAGGATGTTGCTCCTTCGGATATCGAGCCGGTCGTGCACGATGTTTTCACGTTTTTCCTGAGCCGATCGCTCATACCGGCCCGATCTTCTTTTTGCGATTCTTTATAAAAAAAATCTACTGAAAAGTGGTGTCCACTGTGAGTGATTTTGTTTCAATTGATGCCTGGTGAGGAAAGACGGATTTGCATAAAGTACACTTGCGGTTTTAAAAACATTAAGATTCACGTGGCCGGAAAAGAAGTCGACGAGGTTAGACTGACTGACGCATGCGAATTGAATGAGGTTCTCGAAATTGGCCGAGATCTTGGCCATTATATTGTATTTCGTTTAAACCCTATTGTTATTGCTTAAACAAACAAGCTGGCCAGGGATAACAAGTGGAAGAGGTCATACATTCTCTGGCAAAATAGTGCGTTGCTTCAAAACAAGAATATCACTGAATGCCTTTTGGGTTTTGAGTATTGGCCTATTGTTGACCAATTAGTTCTAGAAAATTGCGTGGTTAAACTTGAAAACATTGATTCGAAAAGAAAATTAGTTTATGCGTTTTTGAAAGTACTCGAATGTAACACAAAGGAATATGTGTAAATAATGTACAAAGTTAGGTTGTCCTGTAATGGCCCCTGAGTCGCAATATGGCAATTTTTGACACTAGCTAAAATACAAAGCGCTATGAAACTTGTGACACTCGTTTTCAAAACAACTTTTTATAGTTTCTTAGAAAAAGTGAGCGGAAACCCGACGATTCACAACTGACTGCACCCTTCTTGGAAATTGCTGACACTAATTAGTTTTGCTGTAGGCTATTCATATTTGACATGACATGGCATTTTCGGGGTTCCTTTTTAAACGGCTCTCACAAAAGCGAGGAACCGCTTACGTGCGTCTAATAATGTACCGAAACGCACGATTAATCCAAAAATAGAGTAAGGGAACACATACTTAAAACAAAAACATGCCGGATAAAAAATATGAAGTTTTAAATTATTTTAAAGCAATAAGAATTACCTTCACTTTGGACACCAATTGCCCGAGTAAAAAAGAAAGTAAGTACTCCACAAATTGAGCGCTCAGAAAAATCACTGACGGGAATCGAACCCGCAACCCTATGGTTATCGGTCTGATACTCTAGTTACCCACTGAGCTACAGAGACTCACATCAGTGGGGAGCCGAGTGTCAGGTTCAAGTTCATGTTTGTTCCCGTTTGACGTACGTCTAGCAACTTTTCGTTTGATATGTCCTTTAGTTATAAACGATTCTAGTCCTGGCACGATAAGTGTGCAACTTGGTTGTAAAGTTATAAATTAAATATTTCGCCACAAGCTGAATGCTCAGAGTGAATGTGACGTAGATTAAAGAACTTGACTTCCGCCCCCCACCCCCACCCCCTGTGTAAACACATGATACAGGATAAAAATGCTGTTTGCTATTGCTCGCGGCGTGACTCGGATCAAATTAAGTGATTAGGATCGACCAATGCAAGTGAACGAGCAATTTAAAAAGCACAAAACGTTTCAAATTGAAAATTTCTTTTCGGAGACGTCTTTTTGAATACTCTATTTTTGTCTGCCAGTTTTTATAAATCATTATTTAGAATTATATTTAGAAATTAAATATTCCGCCACAAGCTGAATGCTTAGAGTGAATGTGACGTAGATTAAAGAACGTGACTTCCCCTCCCCCCTGTGTAAACACATGGTGCTTGAAAAACATGCCGAAAAATGTATTTACTTTGATGGACAAAAGCTCGCAACGTGGCTTGATTAAAAGTGGTCGACCAATGCAAATGATGCTCAATAAAAATCATTTAAAAAGCACAAAATTTATTCAAATTAAAAATTTATTTTAGGAGACGTCTTTTTGAGTATTCTATTTTTTGTCTGCCAGTTTTTTTATATTTCAGTTTAAATTGTTTAAACGCTTATGGCTTCACCAAAAGGTCTAAATAGCAAGAATACAAAACACTTTTCAAGCTTACGTTTGCAAACATGTTTCGGCAGACCTTTGCCTTCTTCGGTGCGAAAATGTCGGTCTTTAAATTCTCCCAGTTGCTTTAGCATTATATCGCAAGCTTCAACTCAAACTGAACTCAAAATCAAAGAAGCTTTCTACATTAATTCAATGAAACCCTCTCCCAATCAACAAGTCAAAACGCTTATGGCTTCACCAAAAGGTCTAAATAGCAAGAATTTAGTAATGATTTTTAAAAAAAACACAAAACACTTTTCAAACTTACGTTTGCATACTTGTTTCGGCAAAACCTTTGCCTTCTTCAGTGCGAAAATGTCGTTCTTTAAATTCTCCCAGTTGCTTTAGCATTATATCGCAAGCTCCAACTCAAAAATGAACTCAAAATCAAAGAAGCTTTCTACATTGATTCAATGAAACCCTCTCTCAATCAACAAGTCAAGCATGTCAATTTAAAACTTTCCTTATAATTCTCAAGGATTTCTTTTGAACCATTGTTCATCATCCAGTATAAATTATTCTATTTCTTAATATAAGTTTGTCATTTCGGTTAATCAAATCATTTTCGCACTAAAGAAGGCAAAGGCTAGGTTTGCCGATACATGTATGCAAACGTAAGTTTGAAGAGTGCTTATGGCTTCAGTTCTATTAAAAAGTAGAAAGTGATTCAATGAATTTTTTTTTATCACCGTCTACTGTATCTTTTACTTAATTCCTATCCAAGGATCCAATTTTGAAAACAAATGCAAAGACAACCCAACAAAACAAACGTCGTTCCAAACACGATATCAGCTTAAAATGCGTTGGAAACAATATGTTTTTTCTAGGTACTAGTTTAGCTGGATCTTTAAAAAGATCCTTATACAGTTTTTTATAACAAGCTTAAGATACAAATGATAACTAGAATGTGTTATGTTTTCTGGTGGGAAAATTTGTTTTGTAAATGAATACGCATTCTATTCTTGGCAAAGTAGCTGAAGATAAGTATGTAATGAAAACAATGTCGGCTTCTCTAACTTTTACGGCAATTAACCCACACTGAATCGATTGCCAGGGGGGAGGGGTTCTTCGGGGTTGAAAGGGTAGGGATGACTGTCGAAAAAGTCCCAAAAATCTCCCAAAAAATACCAAGGGATAAGAATTTTCCACCCAGTTGAAATCTGAAAATTTTCCCTGGGTAGCTAACTGGTCGAAGTTTAGTTCCCTCGTGTTGCGCTGAATGTGATATACAGTGAGTAAAGACGCGCATGTAGTTTGACGTTCGCAGAAGGACTTTTGTCTTAACTCCTTGTTCAGCACGCCCATTTGCTAAAACACGGGACTGGCAAGCAGTCCAATGGCTTCACGTTTTTAAACCCTTAAAAATACCAGGCTCTTGGTTTAACTCAGGTTTTTTTTAGCGACCCCTAAAAAATACCGGACTGGCAATTTCGACCCCTAAAAAAAGACGGTCATACCTACCATCCCAATATAGTGAGTACTTCCCCTCCCCCCGGGGGCTAAGATCTAGTAACATACAAATTAAACCTTATAAGTAGAACGCGTAAGTTTTAAAGTGTTTTCCGCCTATTTTTTTAAAATCGGTTTTATATACTCGTTCAGTTTGGGCTATAAAGATAGAGCCGTTTAAAGTTCAATGAAAACTGATAACGTTAACAAAAGTAACTACGAAAAAAGATGTAGTTTTTAAGAAACCTCAAAGCAAATGTTTCTATTTTATGTTACTGCGCACGCGTGGTATAAGCACGTTCATATTTTGGTATATATACGCTTAGCAGTTGCCAGTAATTTGTAAAAATTGCATTACGCATAAGTATTTTTTTCAGTTTTCTGTCTACGCACTACGGAATACTGAATAACAAGGTTCTATAAAAGTATTTCTTGTTCAATTCTATTACCAATGAATATTCTAATTAACCGTGTCTGTGTATCGAGTTGTGCGTGAGTTTCAGGTACACTTCAGAGCCTCGAAAGCCTTATAACACCAATAACCTTTGTTATACATCATAATGATGTATATCAGTATAATTCACATGGCCTAGTTCTCCTTGTTCAGACGCAGGACAAAATCCGTGTTTATGAACATCTAGAAAAAAGTTTAATGAAAATAAATAGAAAAATATAGCTTTTAGCGTAGCTTTTAACTCTTTTTTATCGTTCGTGAATATTTTTTTTCAGCAATTCAGAAAACCATTTCCAATCTCTGGATGCAGCCAAGATTAGTGTAGAATTCACACTTATAATTAAATTTGATTTTAGTCTAGAGCTTTTTAAGTTATCCTTAAAAAGAAGTTTTACATATCTGGGGCGTTAACAGGAAAAGGCGTCCTTCAATCGTTTGGCAAAATCTAGCCGATTGAGTGTTTTTGCGCGTGCAACATTTAAAATCCCCACAAGAATCAACGCTGGCAATTCGGAAATGCCATTACATAGACTATAATTATAAATAAACAAACCTGCAAAATGCTTGGCAACTCAAATTTGCTTTTTTATTAGATTTAAGACTTTCAAGACTTGACTGAAACTTAATCAAAAAACTGAATTGGCTTCAGTTTCGCTCTAATTTCAAGCTACATTTCTATGCTCGTTTGAGTTTTTGTTTTTTTTTTGTTTCACTGACCACACACATTGTAGGATAGCACTTCAAACTAAGTTCAAATGATACTGACTAGAGAGAGTGAATATACCAAAAACATAGTGCTCACAGGAAATGCCGTCAGCCGAGTTTTTGTCACAGAAATTTTGTCTCGAATTTTTGGCTTTTGCGCAGGCCCGTATTATCAGTGCTATTTTGTTTTTTTTTTCTTTATTTTTAAAGCTAGTTTCTTCCAAAGTATTGCTTAATTCTTAATTCAACCTTTAATTGATCTAATCCATTGACAGAGGCAAGCTCGAAGTAGTTGGATTCGCTCTTTGAATTATTCGATTCCTGTTAGTTCCACGAGACCCTTTTCCTGTTATTTGTCTTCATATGTTTAAAAGGATTATGTTAGATTTATTCAGGGGTTGCATTAGCGTTTAGTCTCACTGTTTGCTTGTATACCTTCTTTTATCAATCATTTAAGTGGTTCAGCGATTAATTTAAAGAAATTAAAAGTCTATCATAAACGAAGCTTTTGATTTGACCGTATGACCGGTCAAATGTGCTAAAAGATTTCAAAGATAACTTACATTTATATTTCAGAGAATTTTGAGTCTGGTTTTTGAAAATCTCTAGATATTTATTAAGTTATATGTGAGATCCGACAACCTAAGGGCCATAACGGTTCTCCTTTGTCTTGCTTAAATGGTAAGCAACAACCATAAGTAAGTGTGTTTCTTACCTCAATATTTTTGTTTCTACTAATACAACAAGCTGTCTTGCGCGAAATTGTCCTCAGTAAAGCACATAAGCTTCTTAGCAAGGTATTAATGAAATGGTCACGTTTTCGTAGCTGCCGGTGCTCTACAGCGTTGTTTTGCTAATCGGCCTTGAAAACGCCGAAGCGGCGGAACTAGCTATGGTTTGATGATAATCAGAAACATATTGTTGTGGGATATCGATTTGAAGTCTGATCAAATTGAACAGCAATTTAATTTAAAAGCACTTATCAGAGTAATTTTTCCTATATTTCCTAGTTCTAGATGCCGATAAGACATCAAATTATTTGATAAAATATAAGTATAAATACCCATATATTTTTGAAGCAATTATCAAGTGGTATATAATAAATATATAGGTATAAATAGATTATATTGGATCCTCTAAACTTCGAAAAAGTAAATCACTAGCAAACCAAACAAATAAAGGGAAGACAATTTACCGTTCCGAAAAAGCTAGCGAGCTGTATGTATAAATTATTTACCAGCAACTCCTAACATGTAAATGTCTAAATTTGCCCAGAAACACGAAAAGACAGAAACCTAATTAAACAAATGAATTCGACACAGACAACGTTGTTGTAGTACAAGGAACAGTATAACCAACGGTGGCTTTCACTTAGCCACTTTCAGCGGTGTAAGTTTGCGAGGCATTGTGGTAAAATGGAAAGCCGCCATCTTTAACAGAGTGGTCAATTCAATATAGTCAAAATAAAGGTGTGATTTTTGTTACTGGTTTCTCTTTTGATATACTATAAATTATAATCTTACGTAATACAATGTCAAAGTACCAAAATTGCTGTTATTGTTAAGAACACATATCGAAAAAGTGAAAAATAAAAACTGAGCATATTTAAAAAAAATCAGTTTTAATCAATCTTAAACTTTGTGATTGTCGGTTTATAGTCATCAAGAACTGTCCAAGAAACAAGACCTAAAATAGAGTATTCTTAGGCGGTGTTCTAGTGGAATCAAAAACTTTCAAATTTAACCGGTTTTGGTTTGCTTGGCTGAAACTTCCTATAGAAAACTTTTCCAACGTTTTCTGTTGAATTGTTTTCAACCCTTCGACCAGGGTCAGAGCTGGTTTAAGTGGTTGATCAACCAAAACAACCGAAAACGGTTTTCCTAAATAGAAGACGCAAAAAATCTTTCAACTTAACCAAACGAAAACGTTTGGTTGGAACAGAACCCGACCTTTTTTTAACAATCACATACCTTGATTAAATGTGGCGCGAGTTCAATGGTTATTCAAATACAACTTGAAAAAAGCTTCCTTACACCTTTGTTGGCCATGCCAATAATTGAAGAGACGAACAAGACTTTATGCACGTTCCCTTTGTCTTATGATAACATCGAGGCGTGTTAATATGACAGTTGTTTTTAAAACAAACAACTAGTTGCGACCCGATAGCAATTGATTACTTTTTGTTTTTCCGTCTATCAGCAGAAACGTTACGCATTTTCAAAAAAAAATTATTTTATCAGGAAAAGCAAACAAAATAAACTCATTATTTTTTTATTGCTCAGGGCCCAGTTCCTCAAAACCCGATTAACCTTAATCCAGGGTTAACTACCATGACAACCAATAGGCTCTGTTAAGAGTTAATCCTGGGTTAAATAAATCAGGGTTTTGCGGAACCGGGCCCTGTTTAGTAACAAACAAGTTACGGGGTTTCTTCAATAGCTATTTCTGAACTGTTTTGATTAAACTCTTACTGTAAATCCCCCAAATACACACATTGCAGTTGAGCAGCGCCTTTGCAAATGCGGCTCGATAAAATTAAGAGATGGAAAACAATTAACGCCTAATATATTTATTTGTTCGGAAACAAGCACGTTTACGTTTAAAAAATCGGTTTTCTATGTATGTAAGTTATCACTAGTTGGTGCTCCTCCACATACGTTGATTGAACAAAACAAATAATAATGTTGAATTGTAGCACGGCATTTTCTTACGAATACAAATATAAAGCCTAAAAAATATTAAAATAAAGCTTATGTCTTTATTTTTCATGACTTTTGTATACTGGAAATTTAAATGATTCAAAACAACTTTTACAAATTATTATCCAGACGGCCGGTGTAAATAACGAATAGCCGACGTTGCAATTAATAATAACATGCATGTCTTTTGTTCGTTGGTAAAAACTATTTAAGAATTTGTGTTTTGTTGTTACTTGTGTTGGAAAGGGGTGTTCATTTGCAGAAATTTTGTTGGAGTTTTTTCATCATTTCGGCAGTAAATTGAAGTTGTCGAACCATTGAAGTCAGCTTTGGTCACCTTCAGCAAAGTCGACTCTGATGTATGCTGAAGTTTACCATAGGCTAAAGACTGAAATATCCAAAATGCCCCGAGCGGGAATCAGACCCACGATACTTCAATCAAATAAGAACTTCACCTACCCCTGAACTTCCGAGGCAATCAGCAGCAGAGTGGGAACGAACCAATCTAAGAGAAGAATGGTCCCCCCCTCCCCCAAAAACTTGCTGTAAACGTTTATCAGATAGTTACGCATCAGACACCCAACCATAGATGTAAGGGAAGAAGTCAAAACAATGGTATCTTTAAGGAACCCAATGTTGTCGGGGGAGGTGGTGGGTGGCGGTACATACGCCCTACCCACCCCTTCCTAATTTTTCAGAGCTCAATTTCTCAAAACCCGATTTAGGGGTATTGGTTTTTATAGTAATATGGACTCCTCTCTCCACAAAGAAGGCGTTGGTATAAGTTCTTTATCGATATCTATTTTATTGAACATGATATTTGCTCCTGAAATTAAGCATTTTTGAAAAAACGTGCTTGGGTTCCTAGAAAGTACCATTGTTTTGACCTTTTTCCTATAAATAAACGAAACATTCGCATGCACATCTTATTTAAAAGAGCTCAGCTCTGTAACGTACCAAAGGCAAGTGAAAAAAAGCGAAAATCGGCTTTTGCTGTTTATAAAGTGGGACGTGACTTTGCTGAGTAAACTTTAAAACGTAATATTAGTTTTATACCACTAGTAACAAACAGGGCAAAATTTTATCGATTCGATTGGATGACTACAGGGATCGCTTGGCGTATGGGTTTTCCGAAGATTTTCTGAAATGCTAAAAAAGTCTTAAAAATGCCTAAAAAACGAAAATTTCCGAATGTTCGTAAAAAAAAAACTTGGGATATATGAAATTAGTTAGGCAACGTTTTCTCGGTACCGAAAACGAACAAAATTGCCCTTGATGGCATGTAAATGTAATCGAATGGTTCCTCGTAATACTTAGGATTAATTTCAATATTTTAATTACAATTTGCCTTCGTTGCAAAGCGACTCGAACATTTTTGGAAAAATAAACGGAACACACGCGTGAAATTAATCCTAAACTTCATTCGGCCTCATATGATTTTCCAATACTTATAAAAAGCTTACATTTACACGCTTTTTTTGTATAAGAACCAGTAAATTTGGCCGAGGCTTATCGTTCTTAATTTTTTGGCGATTTTAGCCTAAAACTGTTCTTAATTTGTTCTTATTTCTATGTATGTTAAAATCGAAGAAAATCTAAGGCAAAAGTGTTGTATTGTTTATGACTGTATTGAAAAAATGGATTTGGTCAATTCATCCCTGCGAATTTACCGTGGATTTGCCGACATTTTCCCCGAGACGATTTCCTGTGATTGTAACTGCAAAGCATTCGATTCCTTGTTTATTCTTTAATGTTAACTTAAAGATCGAAGTTCTGTAAAGTTTTCAAAAATAAAATACTAACTATCGAGCCCGAGCCTCAGCTTGTTCTTAAATTTTGGCCAATGAATCTCGTTGTTCTTATAAAGCGTGTAATTTTGAAAAAACGTGCTTGCGTGTAATAGACTCGGCTGCAGCGTGCATGAGAAAGAATTTGAATTCGAGAAATATTGTAGCCATATGTGACAAATTGAATAAGTGCACGTTTTCTGGTTTGTAACCTTTTTAATTTGCAAAAAAAGTTATCAAGCGATTTGTTTCCGTCAACTACTGTAACTGATCGGAAACTAAAAAATACTACGAACCTTTTAAGACCATTAGTTAAGATTGCATATATCGGATTAGCAACGCTGTTAATGGATTTTTTAAAAGCAAAACAAAAGAAAGAAGAGGTTGATAACACGTCTAATAGCTCGCAATAACACCGTAAAGTGAATGAGATTGACATTTGGATTAAACCATAAGATGTCACATTAACAGCCAAAATTAAAGTGTACGTGTCTAATCGTCGTTACTAAGACGCATTTATCAATATGAATTGTAAGTATTTTATCGTTGATCTTGATTTTTCTGGTTAGTATTTTGTTTCATAACGTTTGCGTTTGCAGAAACTAAAATTCTGGCAGTGCATTGAAGAACTAATATATCCATTTTTTTTAAAGTAACGGATTTTGTAAAAAAAAGAAAATCTAGAAAACACCACAAATTTGTAAATTATTCAAGCGCTATTACCTTAAACTGAGAAATTGAGAACTTGGTGATTACCAAAGAAAATAACTGAAGCAATAAAAGTAGAAACTTTCTTTGAGTGATTGACAAAATAATAAGTATATAAATTTATAACTATTACTAGAGCTATAGTTCTTAAGATTTCTCCATTTCTTAACTATATTTCATCCTTAGAATCGCTTAAAATGCACCTCAACTATTATTCATTTTAAACGGGCTTTTTGCGGGCTTATTCTGCAAGACTTTTTTTTCGGTGTGATAGCTGTGCTCCATTTTTTTGAATATTTGCCAACTCACTCCCCACCCCTTAAATATCAAATGGTCAATTCCTAAAATGAAAAATCGTGCAATAAAATACTTGGGAAAGTACAAAAAATTACATGAAAATGAGCTCAGCTTGAACAGTTCTTTATTTTGCTTAAAGTTTTATATCCAGGAAAGACACATTTATCGAGTTCAATTCAAGTTCAGGTTCTGAACCATTTCAGCCTATTTTTGATAAAGACTAGAATCTACGTAGTATACAAGTATATTCTAAAACAACAATAACACAGAGATAATTGTAAGTCATTTTGATCGTCTTACCGGTAGAGCGAAATAAACGACATCGTAAGTTCAAATTTACGTAATTTTGTCTTATTCGAAAACAAAATGAAACTTTTCTTTGGTAAAAAGAAAAAAATTGTTACGGAATATTAAGCTTCCTTGTTCGAACAATCTATTCCAACTTAAAAGGAAGCAGAAGTAACATATTAGAAACTTAAAGTTAAACAGAAATTAGTTAGCGCATAAGTTTAAAAGAACAAAATTATTTTTTTTATCGATGCTGTAAATAAACTTATAAGTAAAGCCAAATAAAAACAAAAATTTTATGAGATTTTTGTAACTGAAAAACGCATTACCTGTGATGTAGTCAGCTTTGATAAAAACATTTGTAATAAGTTTGCTGTTTTTCGTGACAAAGGCCTTAGATTTGCGAATTGCTTGTACTTGATATTAATTGCTATCACGTATTTCGTTGTTTAATACTATTTTACTTACTAAGAAGATGTAAATTTTGAGAATCCAATCAGTTTTGCGCTGTCAAGGAGCTCACTTGTATTCACAAAAATCTCACGAACAAGTCAACGAGTTTTTGACCAAGTACTAAAAATCCCAACATGTGCTGGTCCATTTGATTTGTTGAAGCTTATATTGTGTTGAAACAAAGCAGACTTTGCATTTTGATTTAAGGTGCCGTCATTTCCTAATGACATCACACCCAACTTGATGTGGCGGCAATTATACTTAAAATGTATGTTTATTAGAAATAATTATTCAATCCTAACGAACCCTAGTGTTAATTGCACATCCCATCGTTTGAGTAAAAACATCATTCCATCAAGACCTATTTTTTTTTGTTCAGAGACGAATTAATCTGTTTCTTGTACAAAATTTAAATCATATGAAAAGTGTTTCTAAATAGTCTATAATCGACAAAAGTTTCTCAAAATTGCGCAACTACGTGGGGTCATTATAACAATTACAGCCTAGCTTCAATCTTCGCCCGGCTGTAAAGTCCCGTTTACACGAACAAACACTTCTAGACCTGTTTACTCGACGATTTTTTTTGAGGATGAATGATCAAAAGGTTATCCCTTACAATTTTTCATTGACAAGGTTTCCTTGTTTGTGTATAAGACGAACAAGTTTTCCTCGACAAGTTTTCAGTTGAGCCTTGGCATCATATCCTAGCAGATTGTTTTCCATTGTATGATCACGTTCATATTGCGTATCTTTCTCTGCTAGTGTCAACCATTCTGATAGGCTTTGAAAATCTTTTAGTGGAATTACACTGAGTCACGATTATCTGTTTCCTATACAGTAATGAATAAACTCACCATTACTCTCATAAGCGTAAGTCTGATTCGAGCACTTACAATAAGATGTTAAATCGCGAATTATTTAGCGCTACCTAAACTTTAACTGGTATCTTGTTTTCACCGGCGTTGTTGGTTTTATTTGTCTTATTTGCGTTTCCCTTTGTAATTATTATGATATATCTGACTGTTGTTCTAGGGAAGAAAGAGTTACCTTGATCACTAAAATTCCAACTGATTGACATGCAAGATTTTGCACCTGTGTTGTCAGGTGACGCAAAGATCAGGCTGCTAAACATTTCTCAAGGAATATTTGAAACACTAATCAAGTCAGAAGTTCAGCGCGTTTTCTTGATACTATAAAAACTATGTAATTATGAGATAATGAATATGAGAAGACAAATTTCGGCATACGAATTTTTTTGCATGATTACTGTTGACGGTTACTGCCGCAGAGAAAACTTTTCAAACGACTGATGCATTATCTCTCTTTTGGTGTTTAATCGTTGTTTTACGTTCAAACTTCAGCCTGTACTAGAAAGCAGAACGCCGAAACCATCAACAATCATAAAAGCAGCTGAAATCAAATTTTTGGAGTTTTCTTTTGCTTTCGAGGTTATGAAAACAATAGTTCTAATTATTTGCTGCAAGGGGTCTAATTTTTAATTTTTTTAAAATAATTCTTACGTGATATTAAAGACAAAGAGAAACTCGGAAAAAAATCCGAGCCCCAGTTTCCGAGTTTCTCCTTGTCTTTAATATCACGTAATTATCATTGGTTCATCGTTTTTAAAATTCTATTTTTTTTTACCATCTTTCTTCCAGAAAATGTTTTCTGTTTCATCAGAGAATGAAGCTAAAAAACTGCCTTTTAAACGCGTCTACAGTAAACTGCTACCTAATTAATGCTTAGAACATGAGCAATATGCCTCCAAATATTTAATCACCTGTGAGCTCAAGAGTTTGCACATTGGAAATAGTTTTTCTCATAGCAACAACAAGCACACTTTCAGGGGGAGGCGAAGACTCTCGTCCGCTTAACACTACAGAAGCACCGGTCCTATCAGCTACTTAGGCTCAAGAAAGAATTTATCTAACAATGTTACATAACGTAAGCAAAGACTACAACATTATTGTTTGCCAGACAAAATAGATATCAGAAAAGCTTTATAAGTAAATTTTCAAAAAAATGATAATTAAAAAGCGTTGTAAATTATATATTGTGTTGTAGATGTGTTTTATCACCGTTTAATATCGTTTATTATGTATTTATGTTGTAGAGAAATTAAACGACCGCACACGCTCTGTTCAGTGATATAGTTTTAAAAACTTTAAAAAAAAAACGTGTATGTGCTAATTTTGCTGCCCATTCTGTTCCTGTAGCTGTAGAACCTACATAATGTAAAACCATAAAAGAAAACAATGACGTAAAAATAGAGCTATCCAATTACAATTAAAGCTCGGATTGATAGAATATGTATGTTCTACTTTTGGCACATCTAGACAAAGTTTGTATTACTTAGAATAATTCATTACACATACGGGCGTGCGACTGGCTTTACATTAGAAAAGTTATTTTCTTGATATCCGCTAGTTTTTTTACTTTGGTTAGGTGCGTAATTTCTTTAGTGTTCTCACCTCTTCTAGAAAAAAGGGTTTAATTAGTTGGGTAAGCTCTTCTTAGTCGGCTTTTAAACATTTAGTCGATTTTACCAAATTAATGAATACAAATAATACAGAGTTTAATTTACCCTTCCTTGGACGAAACAAAAATGCTTCCTGTTTTCGAAGACAAAAATGTGAACTGAAAACAATATAACGGCACAGGAAATAAAACTTGATCTATAGCTACTAGTTATTTCATGCACTTTCGAAAAACAAGACGGTTGGTTTACGTATGTTTGAATACTATTGGGTTCCCTTATCACCAATTACATTAGTTAAAACTGCAATAATCGGAAGTAAGAATTACTATGAACCTTTTAAGACCATTAGATGATATTAAATACATCGCTTTAGTATTGCCTATAATGGATTAATTAATGAATCAACTGGCAAATTGAACAAAAGAAATAATAGGTTGATAACAAGTTCTTCTGTCAAAAACCAAGGCTAAACCATAAATGTCACTGTCACAGGTTACAGTTTAAGTCACTAAGTGTCATTACAAAATTGAATTTCGAATGGAAAACTAAGAACAACTTTATCGGAGTAGTAATTCTTTATTCAATATTTTGTTTCCTAATGTATGCGATAGCAAGAGTTTTATCTTTAGAAAGCACAAAGTAAAAGAATAAGTTAATCAAAGAATAGATCCTTTTCTAAGAAAATGAAAGGATTTAAAAAAATACTGACACAGTTACTGTATAAGACGGAAACAGACAACAAAATCGTAAAAGAAGAAACACACAGAAATTTAATTTGACTTTTTTCTCAAAGTTATTTGAAAAACTCATAGAGCAATTACATTATCTTACTACCAATATGATTTGCGAAGCACTATTTAATATAACTGCTTGGACCGATGTTCTTTATATTGTAGCGCTTAATTTTAGATATAAAAACACAACTTTTAATCCACTTTTTAGCAAAAATCGCCTAAAATTCTTTGTAAATTTCAACTTTCAAGCCAAGTTCTTTTAAAACAAACTAAGATTAATGAGATAGAAACAAAAACGAGATGGTTTGAAAAAGTTTGAGAGGTTTACAGCTGAATTGACATTTTAAACAAAAGAATAAGATAACGAGGCAAAAATTGACCCAAAACCTTGCTGATTTCAAAAATTTTATTTTGAATTTTTCTTGAAAAACAATCAAGATTAGGCACAATTGGCCAAAGACTAGCTGATTTGCTATCAGCTAGGGTCTCGGTCGATTTTTGCCTCATTATCTAATTCTTTTGTTTAAAATATCAATTCAGCTTTAAAGCTGTCAAACTTTTTCA
>JAOBAT010089361.1:0-17838 GCA_026413305.1 Hydrozoanthus tunicans
TCTTAAATTTTAGTCATTCTGAGTCTCGTTGAACTCTTATTATTAAAATTTTGAAAAACGGATGACTAGCTGTCGAGCCCGAGTCTCAGCTTGTTCTTACTTAAACTGCTCTTAAATTTTAGTCATTCTGAGTCTCGTTGAACTCTTATTATTAAAATTTTGAAAAACGGATGACTAGCTGTCGAGCCCGAGTCTCAGCTTGTTCTTACTTAAACTGCTCTTAAATTTTAGTCATTCTGAGTCTCGTTGAACTCTTATTATTAAAATTTTGAAAAACGGATGACTAGCTGTCGAGCCCGAGTCTCAGCTTGTTCTTACTTAAACTGTTCTTAAATTTTAGTCATTCTGAGTCTCGTTGAACTCTTATTATTAAAATTTTGAAAAACGGATGACTAGCTGTCGAGCCCGAGTCTCAGCTTGTTCTTACTTAAACTGCTCTTAAATTTTAGTTATTCTGAGTCTCGTTGTTCTTATTAAAAAGCTCAAACTTCGAAAGGGAAAGTTATAAGTTTGGAGCGTCTATAATCCAAGTATTAGCAACATCGATAGTGAAGTATAGTGATAAGTTTTTAAGAAACTCAGACCATAGTTAACATAGGGACTGGTTAGGAAAGCCGGCAAACCTCAAAAGGGAAATACAAATAATGCACAAAGATGCTTTGTTTTAAGTTGAACGAACCGCGACCGTGCACACTCTTTATTTCAATTCAAGTGTTAGTGAGAATGTTTTGACTGACTACTTGTTGATTTGCATTTCAAAACCTTTTGTTATTGGTGCACGTTTTGTGCACGGTCAAGACCAGAAAACAAAAGGAAAAGTCAAACAAAGACATACAACAATGGTTTCCTAACCAGTCCGTATATATTAACTATGCTCAGACGAAACGGATATCGGGCAAGTACGCGATCTTTTTTGTCAGCCGGTTAGTTACACTGTTATCTGCGGCTGTTTCAGTGCGTTTTATCATAAGTGTCTTTTCCCTTGTAACCGCCAACATATCCTGCGGCAGCTTTCTCATCAAAATCTTTTCTGCCCTCCAAGCCTTTTCCTTTCCCAGTCTCGTCGAATCTCTCCTTGTGGCTGCCAGTATATTTGGAGGTATCAGTCAAACGGTCTACTCCGCCAGCTTTCGAGGCTTTCTGTAAATTGAAATCCAAAAACAATAAAATTAAATCAGCGCTGTGCACTAACGAAGTCATGACTGATCAGGCAAAAAAAAACAGCTACCGTAATACCGAGAGGCGGCTAATGCAATGTTTTGAACCGACCATAAAATCAAGAAAATTACATAATACGAAAGTCGGTTCTTGTATCTATAAGATTGCTACCATTCTTAATACACCTTTTTGTCAAACATGCTTCTGTTTGTCCGAGTAAGGAAGGGGTAAAATAGTGTTTAATCATAGAGCACAAAGCTACTGGCGCACCTTTTGATGAGACCTCGAACTATCTATTTTCTGCACTTTTTTCCTCCATTTTAGCGAGACCCGTGATCATTTAGTTTGGTTTTCCCTCCCCTAAATCCGCGCCTGGTTTTTGCTAAACCGTTACTAAAGCCTTTTGAAGACGAGAGTAAAGTAAATATCATTTTGAAATGAGGTTTGAAACTCTAATAAAATTATCTTTTTTCGTAGTTTTTTGAGCTTCGAATTATATACTGAAGACGACTATTGTCGAAAAGGTTTTCTGGGATCTTATTAAAAAAATTAGCCTTATATTTTACCTAATTCTTTTTTAAGCAGGTTCTTTGAAAACAATGTTGTTCAAGTTACCTCGTTTTGTTGCTATCGAATGAATGGTTGCAGTTACTCATATGAAAGCCAAAAGTGACCCCAGTTTTGTTTTTTTACAAAGAAAAAAAAGTTCACTTCGTTGTGAACGACGTATGATGACCAAAACTGGGTCACAGGTGCCCTGCCGAATTTTTTTGTGCACCAACAATCAAGTGACGAGTTGCGATTGTAGTGGAGAAGTTTTTCGGTTCTGCCTCAAAGCTAACTTTTTTGGCTATTCATCGGCGTTACCACAACAATTGGTCACGGGGTTTTTTGGCGCACAAATAAACAAAGAGACAATCTTTAGTTTTATTTCCTTTTGCTGGCGAGGACTGGGACTCATCTGGAGTGGTTAAAAAAACGCCACCAGTTGCTATGTCAATGGAGAAAAAATGCCAAATTTTCTGACCCAAACAAACTTTTAAATTTTTTAAACTGGCCGTCTCCTCTCTCTCTTGCATCCCTTCTAAGTAAAACACGGGCTAATATCTCTGCTCAGTCGTACTAACAGTGATTGCAACAGACGCTAATAATCGACAATCAAATAATTGTGTTTTAATCTCTTAATGATCTTTAAATCAGTTCTCGCACAGTTTTTTGAGACGTTATTTCTATCAATTGTACTCGACTGGTAACGACTTCAGATGCATTATTGACAAGATTTATCGTGTGCTATAGTTTAACCAAAGTTTTAAATTAAACTGAAAACCGCAATGAAGTAGTTTAAAGACTTTTGAGCAAAGTTTTAGTTGTAAATGTAAGTATTTTTCAAAAAAAACCATACACAAGCAACAACTACAAGTTAAACTGAAAAACTAAGAGTTTAAAGAGTTTTGCTTTTTCAAGATCTGCTATTAGACAGGTGGGACTTAGCATATTAAACCACAAAGATTCAAAGCGAAACGCTAATTACTTCTAACTTAATTTTTGCAAACGTCACGCAACTATAAAATAAAAAAAATCGAAATACAACGAAAATTCTTACTTCTTTTTGCTACATGTATACTTTTTTTCCTACCTTAACTATGCTGGTGCAATAGTTACGTGACAAACAGGTTTAAAAATATCTCTGCTCGCTGATAAACATCAAACAGTGCTGTTTACGAAATACTATGCTAATTTTAAAACCAATAGACTCAAGGATTGCAAATGTTGTTTTGTTCTATTTTTTGCCTGCTAATTTGTTACATCTGACACTACAAAGTCAAAGTTTCGTCTAAAACCTTTCTTTTTTGATTTGCACCTTGAGTGTTTTTTTGTAGAGTGCAATATTTGATCTGGTTGCGACGATCAGTCTAAAATTGCCGGTCCATATGTCCTATTAAAGCCTTAGGAAATGAATTGCTGAAAAGCCAAGCGGGGGGCAATTGTGTTTTGTGTAGCCATGAACACTATCATTTCCACACGCTAAAATGCAAATTATGTTTTTTTCAGCTCAAGTAGTCTTCAAGAAATTTTGCCCGCTACAACAATACTAGTCACTAATCGTTTTTCAAAGCAGATGTAGCTCTTGATTCTTTTTCGACGCATGATTTTAATAAAAATATAAAACCAGGCGCTTTTTCGAGTTGCTGAAAGCCAGCATATAAACGCTTGCTCTAGTAACAATCTGTTTATACTAACCCAAAACTTTTTCTACTATATCGAAACCTCTGGTTACGTTAGATTTTTGTTGCAAGTTTCAGAAACAAGGGTTTTTGTCTCAACTAACCGTTGCACCAGAGGTCGTGGGTCCTTTCCCTTCGCAAATTTTTTCTGCAAGTTTACTATAGTCATCTTTGCTTCCGTATTTCTTCTCTGCACACAGCTTTATAGCTGACTTGAACTGGTCAAAGTTTATCTTCCGCTCGGTCTTGCTTTTAAAACAAGATAAAACAACGACATTGCAACTGACAAATAATTCGTTTCACGTACAGACAAACATTAAACATGAAACGTGAACACATAAATATTATAAACAGCCTTTCGTAGATACCATGGCCACAAAGGCAAATATAAGAATATAATTATAAAGAAACTGTTACGAATCACAGCAGCATATACTTACGGTTTGACCTCTGGTCTGTTAAAAATAATATCTGTATCAGTGCTAGTGAGTTTCTTATCATACAATTTCAGGTCTTTGAACAACTTGTTGAATTTAGAGTTATCCATCATAGGTTTGGCGTCCTTGCCTGCTCCGAATGCACAGAACGACTTGAATACATCTCTCAGTTTCTCGTCAGACATGTTTTAAGACTTAATCTCCACCGAATCCTTTTACAGAAACTGCGTTGTTTTGTTGTATGAAACGATGATTTTGCACCAGCGAATCAGAGGCAGCGAAAACAAGAAAGATGCACACACAGAGAACAGAAAGTTTTTAAAATTTAAGGGAGGGAATGTTATGGCAGGGAAACTCACATTAGGCACTGGTGAGGACTTTCGTAGAGCGGCCTGGTTACACGACCTCATTCCCAGTCTTCTTGCCTTATAATACATTCAAAATTCTTGAACAACAGGAAAGTTCACATGCTCCATGGCTCGCCCGCGGCAAAGAAATTATTCACTAAAATCACTTTTTAATATAAAAGAATAGAAATATTTATCTATAGGAGATTTGCGTGATGCACTGAAGCAGTTTGCAATGGAAGGAGATTTGGTCAAGTTATTTCAGCAAAAAACGACCAAACGTGCAAAATTTGGGTGCCGTTTTTTGGTTTCCTCCTTTGAGTAGTCTCTTAAACCTACGAAGTCTCGGGAGTGGGGAGCTACAAATCGCCTTAAATCGCACTAAGTTGCAGTCATTTTCCACCTCATTTTTTCTTAAATCGCCTTAAGTCGCCTTAAATCACCTTAAATCGCCTTGCTCTAAATCGCGGCGACTTATAAATGACTCGGAGTGGGCCTCATCTACCTTCCCCAAGGAGACACTCAGCCCACCTTTTAACGAATGAGCTCCCATATAATGCTTGGTCGGAAACGGATTTCAGTTTTTTGAGCACAGTTCTTCAGCCATATACCAGTATAATTAGATACAACAAAAAGAGCGGAAAAAGGTTTGTTTAGTGCCGGAATAGTTGGCGTAGCAGTAACAATGAGTTTCATGACGAAAGTTTATGAAAAACTGGAGCAGTATAGCAGCCGATATAGGCGAGTTTTGCCTCATTAGCGTACGCACTCTTCTTTCTAAGTCAGATAAAGAAACAAAGCTTCTGAATAATAAAATGTTTCTGCAGAACAAGTTTTCTCTGAAAATATGAGTTTGACATGCTGAGTAATCTCTCCAAGGAATGGTTTTAAAAATTGGAATTTTACAAAGAGTGTTTGGTTCATTATCGTTTTTGCCTCCAGCTGTTTTGCATTTTTTGAGTGGTAATTTCTTCTTTGAAACTACAATTATAGAACTAACAGTTCGGTCACTCATTAGTTTTGATAAACATTCTCAAGTTTTAAAATCAATTGTTGTTTATCACTGTTCTTTCTACGATTCAAGTTGCATGCTTATAAAGCAGCTGAAACTCACTTATTCTTGAACCAGTATCAAATTTTTTCATCAATTTTCAACTCAATATGAATTTTGAAAAAAACAAACAAACTGAAACATGGCAAAAAGAAGCAGGACACTGCACGAGAGTGAGCAGTGTATATGCCGCTGACCAACGCACGACACCCTGGGTGAGTTTGTGGGTCTCTCATTGGGATATTTGAAAGGAATACTCCACTGTGTAACATTAATGTTTTAAAGTTCTCAAATAAAACTTTTATTAAGTCCATGTCCATATCAGCAGCTCAAATTTGATAATTCTGCGCATGTAAGGGAAGAAGTCAAAACAATGGTATTTTTAAGGAACCCAATTTTGTCGGGGGAGGTGGTGGGTGGCGGCACATACCCCCTACCCCACCCCTCCCCACATTTTCAGAGCTCAGTTTCTCAAAACCTGATTGAGGAGTATTGTTTTTTTTATTGTATTATGGACTCCCCTCTCCACAAAGAAGACGTTGGTGGAAGCACTTTATCAGTATCTATTTTATTGAACATGATATTTGCTCCTGAAATTCAACATTTTTGAAAAAAGGTGGTAGGTCGCGGCACGTAATACCCCTCCCCCTAAACTGGGTTCCTAGGAAGTACCATTGTTTTGACCTTTTCCCTTATAGTTCAAAGAGAAGTGTGTGTGGAGAACATGGAAACGAGGCAGCTAGGTTAAATAAACGCGAACCGACTTATTGTCCCTAATAGAAAATTATCTCTCACACACTTTAGATTTCTCGGACCAAATATTAAAGGTAGCTTCTTTTTTTAACGTGAATAACTTAAGATATTTGCTAAACTGTCTCTACAGAAACACCATCCACTATGGCGAAACATGGCCGGCCATAAGGGCAAAATGGGCTCCTGTTGGATCTTTTAAACCATGGGGACTATGTGTAAACTTACAATTCTTCGTTCGTAAATTAAAATTACGTCGGTACGAGTGACTGATTAGACTGCGCTGACCATTGCGTGACCAATTATCCAAGGCTTGGTCACACAGCACAAACTAAGAAAGATGGCGGAACGCTGACTGACCTTTTGTTGTTCTTTAGTTTCATTTTCGAGCCTTACCGCCTGCGTCCAACGCTTTGTTGTACCTTTTCGAGTTAAAATGAACCCAATTACTGGAGCACTTGCCAAGAATGTCGTTGGTAACAAGTTGAGCTCTGTGACAAAGTCGCTGGGCTTGGATGAGAAACGAGATGGAGGCAGCGACGACGAGCTGTCAGCGAAAGAACTTCGAAAACAACAAGAAAAAGACGCAGCAGAGAGGGAGAAACGCCAGAAACTTCACTTGAAAAGAAGTGCAGAGAGAGAAAAGAAACGTTGCGAGATACGAGCAAAATATGGCTTAAATAAAAATGGGAAAGATTCTGGTAAAGCACTGGAAGTGTCAGGTGAACAAAGTTTAGATAGCAAAGATCCAAAGAATGAAGAAGAAAAACAATGCCTCGTGATGTGAGAAAAAGAAAATACAAAAGCAGAAAGGAAAACGACTAAGTCCGTCAACTGGCAATGTCTGACTGTGTTCAAGGGTTTTAGTAGGTCAGTCATCTCGACTTTAGAAGTTATTGCACGAATTGAATATTATTAATCAATATTATGTATAATTGCCAGGCAAAATATAATATCAAATTCCAGAGGATGTTTCTTCTAAAGGAACAAGGAACTGACAATGATAAACATAAACTGAACAGAAGACATATGCATGGTTTGTAGAAAGAAGTTGATGCTTCAACAGGCACATGTAGCTTTTAGTTTCAAGAGAGAAAAAAAGGCATGCATGTCACATCATTTAGATCTTCCTTCAGACATGTATAACTCATTTGGTTATAACGCAGTAAACTGCAAAATATCAGTCTTGGACATGAACTTGCACAGAATGTTTAGTTTTTGGCTTCGCGTATTGATTGTATTAGCCAAGCTAAGTTCAATTTATTGTTAAACTATTGAGTAACAAATGAATATTCTATAGGCAAACTTACAGTATTGAAGTTATTTGAGCCTTTTCACTTAGTCTTATATAGCTACAGCAAGATTTGGTGACAAACAGAAGTAAACTAAACAAAATTTCTGAAGCACATCTAAATTTCTGAAATTATTTTGATAATTAGTTGCCAAATAAATAACTTGCAGTATGTTTCTCTCTCTGACATACAATATAATGTTTAAAACTTTTAATTTTCCTTAGAAATTATTGTTTTCTTGATATGTTATTATGTTTACATAACTGATTTAATCAAAAGTTTTGAATGAATAATATTTGATGTTTTTCAGTCAGTTCAATTGATTAAACATGTCTGTATTCGAGTAAAAGTGAGTTTATTTCTGCTAAATCCCTTGTAGAAAAAATGTCATCTGAACTAATTAACTACAAATTATTGTATTTGCTAGTCATGTGTAAATGCTGCTGAAAGCATTCCTCAACTGCTTTGGACTCAAAAACATATTTTATGTCATAATTGCTAATCCGTTTACTTGAAACTAAGCTAAACTAGTGGGATATTTAATCCCTTGACCTTCCAGAAATTTGTATTAATTAGTATTATCACTAAACTTGCTGCAAACTATTTGAAAAGCCAACATGTTGGTGAGCTAAAGTTATTTTTATAAATAAAACCTGTCATCACTCAAGAACAAAGACCTTTTCAATTCATGCCTCAATTTGTGTTTTAGTTTACCAAGGTCTATTTATAAAGCATTATTAGATCATATGTTCGCTAAAGTCAAGCCACCAGTAAAGTTTATTTATCTTGTCTAGAAAACTGAAAAAACCAAAACCTAGAACTATCTTGGAGGTCTTTAAGAATAATACAGTACAGGATTTGAAAAAGTACTGAATCGCCATTTGAAATACTATAGCACATAGTTACTTTTTTATCTTCACTCCTGAATGTTGGGGAAAAGATCTGGAATTGCCTGGGAGTTTGTATTCAAGTGTTTTTATGAAACCAGTTAGTTTGCCTCACTTGAAGTATCATATAAATTTTACATGTGATATGTATGTCAAACCAAAATGCATTCATGTAATTTCCGTTTGCTTTTTTGACCAACTCTTTACCAACAACTCCAAAGCATCATTGTTGGTTGAACTAGCTTCCAATTTGTAAAGATAAATACTTGAAATTATCAATGTAGTTATAAGATCAAGAACAGAGAAAAGAAAAGTTAAAATATTAATTGTATTGTACCTATACTCTGTAAGAATGTTCTTAAAAAAAATTTTTAAAAATACAAAATGTCCTCTGGTTTAAAAAAATTAAAAACTACTATTAAAGCTTTCAGCTTTTCTTAACCAGAAAACATTTTGTATTTTTTTAGAAAATTTCTATGGATAACCCTGATTGCAGCTCAATTTTTAGATGTTATTCTTGTAGAAAAAATTGTAATTACCTAGTAAACATGTTCATCAAGCTACTTCTCAGAGACTCCTCATTAAAGTAAACAAACAAAAGTTACTATAGTTATTTACTGGAGACAATGGGTTCTGAGCTCATGGCAAAGCTTTGCATGATACTCTCAACCTGAAAATCTGATTTTAAGTAACAAGAACAACTACTTTAGCAGCAACTTTGTTGAGCCTGTTTTGCATTTTTGTATTAGGTGTTTACATTTTTGGTTATGCACAATACCAAATGTTTTTTTTACAAAATTTTAAGCTTTGCGCTTGCGGGAATGTGTTTATAAAATGTACAATTTAAAACATTTGGCTGCTCAGACAAACAATTTTGAACTTGATATTGATACTGCAGTCAAATAATCAGTTCTCAGATTTCAAGAATGCTTTTTTTATAAACTATAAGTTTAAAGGCTGTTTGATTAAAAGTCAGAAGAGAATTAAAATTTTTAAATAATTGAAAAATAAATTAAACAGATGTATAAAAAAAATAGATCAAAATAGACAATAATAATGATAATTTATCATTATTGTTTTATTAATATTATTCTTATCATTGATATAATTATTGTTATTATTATTATTAAAAATGTGATCTTTGACTTTCTGTAACAAAGACACAATTGATCAATAATCATCAGGTCATTTGTCTCAATTATGTCATGGGTTCGTTGTTTGGTGATTGATTAAATATTTAATTGAATAATTATTTATTGACTAGATTTTGTTCAGTTAGTTAATTTATTTACTCATTTAGTTATTTTAGTTCATTTCTTTAGTTACAATTTAGTTTGTTCATTTAGGTTAGTTTATTTATTTAGTTATTTTAGTGCTTTTCTTTAGTTACAATTGATTATTTACTTAATTATTAAGTTTTCCTTTTTTCTTAAATTCTTACCATTCTTTCTTTTTCTCTTTTTGTATTTTCTTTCTTGTTTCGGCTTTTCATTGCTTTAAAATATGCAGCACGTTCGCATACATGTCTAATTACAAGTGCAAATATTATCCATAATACAAATAATTAACAATACTTACACGTTTTTTTAATAAGAACAAATTTGTAAGGACAACGAGGCTCAGATTGGCCAAAATTTTAGAACAATGTAACGAGCTGAGGCTCTGGCTGGATAGCTGATTCTCTTTAAAGCTTTACTGCACGAGTTTCAATCTTTAACTGAACATTAAAGAATAAACAAGAAATGCTTCGCAGTTTATAATCACTGGAAATCGTCTCGGGGAAAAATGTCGGCGAATCCACGATAAATTTGCAGGGATACATTAAACAAATTCGTTTTCTAATACAGTCATAAACAATGCAACACTTTTGGCTTAGTTTTTCTTCGATTTAAACATTCGTAGAAATAAAAACATTTTAAGAACACTTTGAGGCTCAAATCGCAACAATGAGCCTCGGCCAAATTTACTGGTTCTTATGAAAAGAAAGCGTGGGTTAGTTTATTTCAATTGTGATCATATGCAACAAGACACACGACATTGTCATCGACTTCATTTGCTGGTTTTCAACAGCTAGCTGATCTTTTTTTTATTAAACGTAACAGCATTTTTTCTATCAGTCGCTCGTTCGATTTTTGATGGGGGCTTTGCTATGACATGTTTCACTGCTTTATCTCAGCACCCCTGGCTTTTTTAACTGGACGATCAATAGTCGTGGGTGTTTGTCTGGTTCGAACCCAGACCTCTACACGCCTAGCTATTTCTACCTCGGTTCGAAGACTGCGCTTATGTGATAGGCTCCTCCTCACTTCATTCACCGAGAACTTAATTAATAATAGTTGTTCATTTTCCCTACGCTAACTGACAAGAGTTACCAAAATAAAGACGCAGAGTGATCGATAAAACTGGAATAGAAAGCCGGCGATACATGGAAGCCGACAATACATCGCCAATGTCGTCAAGAATACGTCAGTAGTGTTTGGGCTTACTGAAGGGATGCTCAGATGTCACTTCGGTCCAACGTTTTTGGTCTTTTTGTCGCTTCTTTTTCTAGTGGAAAATGTCGCTCTCGCATTTTCGTCTCAACAAAATGTCGCTGCCATAATTTTCAATTCAGTTTAAGCTAATTTCTTTGCAGTTGAGCTTATCAGTCGTTGCCAAAACCGAATCAAATAAACATGACGAACAAATGTGTTTGTCTCAGCGTGTTCTAAGAAATTTAAGCTGGGACAACAATATAGCGAGAAACTGATGACATGAATTCCTGGATGTTTTGATACATAGTCGATCTCTGATGCCCTTTGTCGTTGTCGCACTTTTCGATTCCCGATAATTTCTGTCGCTTGTCGGTTCTTTGTCGGCGCCTCAGTTTAAGACCGTGCCGGTCTGTCGCCCAAAATTAAACCCTTTGTAGTCCCAAGTGTTGCTGACTTCTGCCAAGTTACAGTATAAGTAGACCCATACTTTTTATAAAACTGGATTAGGAATTATAAATAAAAAATAAAAATTGACTTTTCATCTGCAATGGTCTTTTTTTTTTGTTTTTGCTTTATTTTTTTCCCAATACCCAGTCCCTCATTTTGTTTCATGTTTGCATTATGTAAGGCGAAGGTACTAGGTAGACATTAAAAGTTGTCCTAGGCTGAAAGGTTTAATTATAACAGACACATACGATATATACGCCCCATCGCATTTGGTTTAAAGTTATACCATCAGTAGTTATAGTTTGATTTGTGGACGACCCAAACTATATTTGTTTTATTATTCACGGAACAGCCTATCCTTGCTTGGCAAAGTCTCTGTTCACAGGACGGTGTAGCGAAGAAGGGCCGCACAAATGTTCAGTTCTCGGCTCGACAAGGTTTGGGATCAAAACCTGTGGCTTGGCTTGGCAGTCACAGACTGAATGAGCCAAGGTCGCGCACTCAGCTGGTCTGCAGCATGTTTATTCAGACTCCTCGTGATAAATACTTCATGGGTGGTTCACATTTAATCAGGGACAGCTCTTAATCCATTTATTACCAACTCAAAAAAATGTTGTGTTAACATTTTAAAAATGAGACCTTAATTAAATTCCTATTTCCGTCGTGTCGCAATTTGACTAAAGCTTCGACGTTAACATTTTTTTATGAAAGTGATGCTGTAGCGAAAAGTGTTCATTGAGTTAAACGGCGTCTTTTTTTTGCACTTCCGTTACAGAGGTCGAATTGGATGCATGGTTCGGCCTCGGAGCTAAAGAATTTGTTTTTCACACCTAGTACAGTTACTTTTCGAAGCACTGCTATTATTTTTAAAAGGACAGGAGCGAGCAAGTTTCGATTCATTGAGGTGTTGATTAATACAGTGCTTAATGATATTTGTTTTGTTAGTAGTTGTGGCTACCGTTTGTAAACCCATTTAGTATTTCTGTCAGTTAACAAAAAAGCTTTTAATCCGCTAAAAGGCTGTGAATTGCCTCTTCGGTACACAAGTAAGACATTTCCACTACTGTAAGTCAACACACAAGGAAAACTATTTGAGCTCTACACTATCGACAGGAAATATCTGAAGTATTGTCAGGAAATGAACCGAGGTTATCAAACTAAACTGTTTTAACTCATAAGCTTTGAATGTTTTCGAAGCCAACAGTTAGTTCCTAAGAGATACTTGTAGTGGATAATTGTACTCAGAGGTTGTGAATAAGGTCTACAAGTTTCAAAGAATTAAGAGTATCAAAAGAATTAACAGCTCAGCTAAACAAAGGCAAATATCACTTCTTGTTCTGATGGGCGAGCTGTAACAGACTATTTCTCATCTATGGATAGGAGAAGAAAAGCGAGTGTTGATCAGCCGCAGAGAAAGACTTCGAGATCTTCCACTGTTACATCCATTACAGAGAGTCTTTTGGGAAGGTCACAAGCGCCTCCAGCTCAGGTTAATATAGTCGTGCTTGGGTTAGGAGGCGTTGGAAAATCAGGTACGAGAACAATGACCCGTCACGATATTTAATTAAACGTTTAATACTGTAACGATATGCTACAGAGATGGAAACCTTCCAACTTCAAAATCGGCAGGATATTTATTGTGTACTCAGTTCACATAGCCATCCGGCCTATTAATACATACAACTGTTTGGTAAATCACTTCCCAATCCATATCACGTACGGAAGCCTAGGGTACGTTGCTCATATTATTATTAATTTATCTTGCACTGTCTTCACGAGTGAGGGACAAATGAACAACATATTTTTGTTGTTGAATACTTTTTGTTTCTCTAACTTTTCTTTAAAAATGCGGGAGATTTCTGTAAAATGTGGGAGAGCGGCCCAAACATGCGTTAAAAGTCTGAAACCTTTGTACCAATGATAGCTCTCAGACTAGTGTTTCTTTATTACAAATCCCTGAACTCGGCCTTGCCGCAAAAGACAATAATACTTTTCACTTTGTAAAGACCGGTTTCTGATGTTGCTAAAGGCGAGCTCATTAATAAAAAAAAACTTTTAAAAAAGCGTCTTTAAAATTTCTGAGTTGCTCGCCAACCCAAAAACTTATTTTGTTTGTTTATTTAATGTTGCTTCGGCTTATTGTTCCAATCAATATGTGTACAGCAAGAGCGAACGATCGTCTGTTGATAAAGTTCCTCAAAACCGTTCCAAACTGGTCGCTACTCGTTTCGATTACTTTTTTTAGATTCCTGATCTTACATTAATCAATCTTAATTTTAAGAATAATTTTCTATAATTAGCAGAAACACTCTTTCGAAGAACCTCTCCCCAAAGAAATAAAGTTTTGTTTTATTGACATAATGAGTGTCAATAGGCTATTGGCCTGCCAAAGAGCGTAACAGTCTATACATTCCTTGCATACCAATCATGCTTTCGCCAAAATAACAAGAAGTTAACAGATGCCATTGTTTTTTTTGCAAACAAGCAAATAATTATATCGTTAATAAACTTTGATTGTATTTTGACAGCTGAATTATTTCGTTTTTGACTTTCATGCGTTTTCCAGTCCTATACGTACGTACTATTCAGTTCTACACATATATACTAGGATTATACTGAATACTGTTGCAACAATTGTTCAATACACTCTTTTTATTTATATTTTATAAAAACGTCGAATTTTCAGTTTGACTGAAGCTAAAGGTTCTTAATATTTTCGTGATATTAGCGTCAGATGTTCTTAAACATGTTCTTAAACTATCTTTACTGATCAGTTTAGATAGTACAAACATATCATATACCGTATGTGGTACCGCATTTTGTCTCCATTGATTTGTACGGTGTTCTTTGTGCTGTAACAAAATGTAAAAACACAGTAGCTGTAAATGAAAAAGCATGTGAATTGTGATGTAAATCATAAGTTAAAAAGACCACCGAAAAGAATTTTTTTTGTAACTTTAGTTTAGCCGTAGACGTAACCATTTTTTTACTTGAAAACTTTTATAAATCATTAGAACATTACAAATTACTTGCAATAGGTTATTATCAAAAACAATAGGTTCTTCACTTTTTCTCAGCATCAGCATGTGTTTAACTTTTAGCGATTTCCAGCCTCGTTTTCTGATAAAAAAGGTTCTTTTAAAAGAAGAATGAAAATACTTTACGGTAAAATTCAAGAGTCTGGTCAGAAAACTGATAAATGTGTTTCAGAAACAGAAAATTCTCTTGCTGGAGCTTCCGAGATAACAATCATGATTAGTTGTTGACGATACTGCTCTGTTTCCAATGGTTATACATGTCTTCACCCTTCTTACCGGCAACTAAACAATTCTAAGGATTTAGAGTCAACCCGTATAACCAAAAGTCTCAAACTTCCAGACTGATATGTCGCAGATTTAGGTGCAGTTGTGTAAAATTCAATTGTTTCTTTTTTTTTCTTTCTTAGCTCTAACCTGCCAATTTCTCACACATCGTTATCTCCAAGAGTACGACCCCACTCTCGGTAAGTTAACCAGAGTGTCTCAAACCATCTCTTAAAAATAAGCTTAGCCCTAGGCGTAGCCATTTTTTATTTGAAAACTCTAATAAATCATTAGAACTCATTTGTTGGAGCTCTGAACCGTTGAGTTGGTATGGTTTTCATCAACATGCATTATTCAAAAACCTGTTTGTTTTGTTCTTATTGTTGTATTTTGTTTTCAGTTTCATTTTCACAATTATTAAAACGTATTGTTCTTTAAATCTTTTGTCGGAGCACGCGGTGGCCCTCTGTTGTAAGTTCTTTGCTTGCAAATGATAAAGCAAAACGTGACTTGTAAATTAGAAGTTTTTTCGACTCTGCTCTCGTGGAGTAAGGACCGTCCCGCTTGGCTGAGGCTAAAGTTGATGTCGACCCTTTGGTCAAAACCGGGTCTGGTTGGTTTTCCCCCTACTTTAAAAAACCCTCAACTTAGAAATAAAGAAAATCAAAAGCATGGTTTAGAGACCAATATATACTTATTCTTTATATCCGAAAGTGGGGTCCGTGCAATAATTTTACGATTCCGCGCACTTTTAATTTCATGTCATGGTCCTAACTGTATGTGCGTGTGTTTAATTTAGAATGGATTTGTGTATTCGCCTGGCTCGATCAGTTGATGAAACCTAAATCAAAGTGCGCCCAGTTCTAAGGTATTATCAATTTTCGCCACAGCGCCCCCGGCCAGGGTCGGCCTGTCTCGCGCCTCCAATAAGAGGGCCCTAAAAAAACTCATACACTGATTGATAAGAGCAGGATTTAGATTAGTTTTAGACTGTTTATTGTGTAGATAAAAAAAAATCATCTTTAAAACCAGTATATAAATTAAACAAGCCTTGTACTAACAAGCTGTACTTTGAATTTTATGATGTTGCCGACTTCGTTTACGTATACGTAAGAAACATAAACGGAAAGGGTTTGAAAGCTCACAACAAAATACATATCATTTTGACGTTGTTTGATTACAAACTTTGTTCAACAGAAGACACCTACGAGCGAATCGAAGCGGTGGATGGCAAGTTAATCGAGTTCCGTGTTACTGACACAGCGGGCCAGGTTTGTAGTTAGGTCATGGTTCCCTTTGCTTGCTTCTAATCCCAGCAAAGTTTAAACGAGTGAAAGGGAGCCCACTGACAACCTCAAGCTGAGTATGAAAAGTTTCTTTTGCCTTGAACTCAACGGGAGTATGATTAAAGCTTTGTTGAGCTTCGGGAGCATATGCGGCCCAGGGGCCCAACTCAACTATGTTTATAACGGGCAGGCTCGAGTTAGGTTAAAATTTTATACCCAAAAAATTCTCTGCCTTAAAGCCCAACCATACAAAAATATCCCTTAACTTTTGGCATGCCCCCAAGCACTGCTCCAGATTACGAGACGCAAAAAAAAATTCCGGCCAAATTTGGCAACTCAAAACAACCCCTGCGTAATTTACAGACTCCACAAAAAATCCAATCAAGCCAAAATTTCAGACCCAAAAAAAAAAACCATTCAAGCCAAAATTTCAGCTCCCCCAAAAAAACGGAAAATGCATTATAATTATATAATAAATCCTTTTTTTCTTTGGTAAAACATTTATGGTAAATATATTTATCGAGAAATATTTTTCGTTACAGCCCGATGTCGAACCCAGACATCTTGTGTCAGCGGATGCATTCATGATCGTATACTCGATAACTGATCGCGAGAGTTTCCTAGCAGCTCGGCTTCTCCAGGAACAAATCAGAACACAGTACAAAGCTAGCGAACGACCAGCAGTTATTGTTGGCAACAAGACCGACATTGAGGAGCAAAGAACTGTAACGAGAAAGGAAGGAAGATTTCTGGCAACGCAATTCTCTTCAAGTTTTCACGAGCTTTCTGCCGCCAAAGGGTATTCACACATCACAAACGTTTTCTACGAGCTCGCCGAGGAGATAATGAACGCTAGGGCCCGGACAGGAAAAAGGAAATGGCTGGGTTTCATTCTGAAAAAGCTTTTCTTACCCAAGTTGTGCTATTCTCAAAACTCGGCTTATTAGAGGAGCCTGGAAACAGAAGAGCATGTGACATTTTCTATTGTAAATAGGTTCACTTTGAGCCCAATTTACACTACACGGAACTATTGGCATCGCTCAGACAACAACAGTACGGGTACTAAAAATGATATGCCGACGGCTTGTCTTAATTTTGCAGTGTAAACGTATTTATTTTAGGTATGAAACCAAAATTTCTATCCGTGCTCGTTCATCATGGAAGGTAATCCGAGTACGGATGAATTTGGTACGGTTCATTAGCACAAACATCTTCACGGTGTCCGAATTTGTCTTGATTTTAATGCGCATGGGTTTTTAAAGTATGAGGAATGCTCAGTAATAAATTATCGTTGAATGCGGGGTAATCGATAGTTATACCTATACTGAAACGGCCAAAACCAAAGCGGACGTTAAGGAGGAAAGGGGTGGATGGATAGTCCTTAACGCCCAATGGACGTTATAATCAAGCGGTGCAGAATCAATTTTATGACACCCCATAAGACGAAGTAATAACTTGGAGGGTGATCAAAAAGACGATAAAGAAAGTGTTTTAGAACAATACCAAATGTAAAACACCAATACTTGCATTTTAGTCGAGTCGTACTCTTTTTATTTGGTACCCGGCCATGTCATTTTTATCAGTCCGTGCGGAAATTTGGAGTTATATAAACAGACCTCAAGTCTTGGGGTACAAAAAAAGTTCACCAAATCGACACACGGTTTATAAGAAAACTGAAGACTGTCAGGACTGTTGATAGTTTTGCTAAGTATTGTAAAATAAGTTATAACAAAAAATAAATTGTAAACGCTTCATCCAAATCACATAAAACTCGTGCTTTGATTTGTACGTTTGGTCCCAGTCTAATATTTTCACTGAACTTACCTGCCAACTGCAAGTACGCGCAGTGGCATGAAACAAAATATAGCGACTTTAGATCGAACGAACCGACAGTTTCTTTACTTGAACGTTTATTTTTAATACCCAGGAATCCTCGAAAAACGATCTCCAGTCGGTTCTTCTCTTCTTCCTCTTCATGCTTTCACCACCAAAAGCCACTTCCATTAGGAACGAGAGTACAGGTCCATATACATCTGTGGTGGAAGCAAAACAATATTGGGGGGCACAATGAGAGATATAGTACTTTGGTATAAGATCTGAAACTCCTGTTTAAAAGTTATTGCTAAGTTCTGTTGCTAGCAACTCAAAAGTCGAATAAGGACGTAATTCAACATAAGTTCTG
>JAOBAT010089372.1:0-17835 GCA_026413305.1 Hydrozoanthus tunicans
CCCAAAGGAAAATATCCTGTATCATACTTTCAAAAGAAAAAACTCTTCTCCCTCTCCCCCTCCCCACCATCAAAAGCAAATGGTTGGCCTCCTCCTTAGAAAACCAAATGTTGGGAAATTAACAGAAATACAATTTGCACGCACCTTCGGGTTTGTTCCATCCTCGGAGTAAGTTTTCCATGTGTTCTGATCTAAACTGAAATGCACTTGATACGTCAAAACCCATCTTGCGCTATTTCCTCGGCCCTGCACAGCCAACCCAGTTACAGCCGTGACGTAAGCCAGGTCCACTTGCAGATAGTGTGTTCCGTGTAGAGTTCTTGGACACCAAGAGTAACAGCCTCCCCCTGACAGATAATGCAATCTCCCCAGCCAGGGGGAACAAGAAGACCAAAACGAGGAGGCTGTAATCTGTTGATTGCTTATTTCCAAACTTTCCATTCCCATTGCTATCGAACAAGCCCCTGTTAAAGAGTGTTATTAGTGTTATTGACACAATTATAAAACCGTCGAATAGTTTGATTTTGTAAATATAAACGCCGTTTTATAACTTATGAAAGGTGTTTTGGTTAATTAGCTTGAAACTGTATTTTTTTTTGGTTAAAGTTACTGTTAAGAGAAAACTTAAAATTGTAAATATATTGTAAAAAAATAGGGTCTTTTTAACCTTCCAACACAGTCGTGTAAAAAAATTGGTTGATTTGAATGCCCCGACCGGTAAAAAAGTTTCAAGGCAATATGACACACTCGAATGAAGAAAAAAACTGAACCCCAATGAAAAAGCACGTGGTTATCAGGGCGTGACAATAATACCCGGGTGACGCGGGTTTGATTTTCGGTCGGAGAATTTAAACAAATTTTTTCGGACAAGTTCGAGATTGAACGGAAAAAAGAAATGATATGTGTTTTTTGCTTTGTTGTAGTTCCCTTCCTTGCCGAAATATGTATCTATTTGAACTTTTGCCTTATGTTAGTTCGTTTTCTTTTCTAAGTGTACTCAGTACTACATTTCAGGTATACAGAGTATAGGCTACTCTGTTCATACCTGAGGCGTTGCATCATATGTTCCTTTGTGTATAGTACTATCAACGACATTAAAACTCAAAGTTAAAGACTATGTGATATTTTGTCTGGCGGTAGGGGGTGTTTGAGATGGAGTGCGGTCAAAACCACACCATACCTTGAACGTTTTGAAATTTTCCATTGCTAACTAGAAGAATAACACGTCGAGTGGATGAAGTTATAAACTTTAAAAATTATTGAACAACGATAGCGCATAGCACTCGTATACATGAATAATCAGTTATAACACGAATTTATACGGTTAAATGATTACAAGAGGGTTTCATCACAGAGTAACTATTATAAGTGGTGGACCATTTGACTTTTGAGGGGGATGTTGGAAGAATTGAAAAAAAATCCTGAAGAGCTATCACAACAGAAAAAAATCATGCAACACAGATGGGCAAGAAGAATGATTCCTACATGCACGGATTCCAAGGCAAAAATAATTCCTGTCATTTGACGGATTATTCTCCTTCCTTCTTCCGTTCCCTCGATGAACGGAAGCCACGACGACTGCGAAGGAGACTACTGGCGGGATATACTTATGGAAAGGTTATCTCTAGTGCAACTCTGCAAATACCAAGCACCTTTTAGACAGTGACAAGGATTTACAAGGCCGGCAAAAATTTTCCTGATACTTCTCATGATCTTTGTTTTTGCTTATGACTGGCTACTTATTGATTTGTATTTCAAAAGCTTTTGTATTTTGTACACCTTCACGACTAGAAAACAAAAGGAAACGACGAACAAAGACTTACAAAAATGGCTTTATAACCAGTCGGTTAGATTAACTATGTTCAACTTAAACCTCAATGTGTCAGAATTTGTCTTCCTCACTCTATCTCTTCACCAACGTCCAAAACAATAAGTTATAATAACAACTAAATTGACAACAAGCTGTTTAGTTGTGTTGAACTCGACATTTCCGTCTGTTATAAAAACTACGATATGTTTACATAAAATAATTTATGTGTGTTGGGTTAAAAAATTAAAACATTTCGGATAAATTGGCTTGCAAAGAATAGATTTCGCTTAAATTTAACCTCTTCAGCTTTGCAGTGGTTTTCAAACTCTTTTTATTTTCCTTTTTGCCATACAAGAACTTACAACAAAGGCTGTTGAGTGGCATGTTGGAAACATAACGGCATATTGGTTGCACAAGCCATGCAAACAGGAGTATCAACAAATGTAAATGCTACAGTGCAGAGCCTTTACTTAAAGAACCAAAATTTGCCACTTTTATATAGGTACATTGTAACTTTAAAAACAAATTTATAATTACCCTCTCCGAATGTATAGATCTCAACCCGCATCGAGGGGTGGCTATTCCATGTTTTCAGATGAAATTTGACATAGCTTGCCCAGACAGCGGGAGACAGAAGGTTTCTAACTGCGGTGTGTGAATCAGTGTTTCCAGCAAAAACCTTGTCAACGAGATTAAAAATTAGCTAAATTAAACCTGCCCATTAGGTCGGTGTGTATCGTTTCAGAAGTGTTAAGGGAATGAGAGTCTTAACCCTACGGAAATTTAATGGCAATGGCTGTCCTAGCCCTAGGGTCGCTGTTCGAGCCCCGGTCAAACCACTGTGTTGTGTCGTTGAGCAATTTTTTTCCAGTCGATTCAGCTGTATAAACAATTACCAGTTCTGCTGGGGGTTAACCTGTGATGGATCAGTTCCCTGGTCAAGGGGAGTCTCATTCTCTTAGCACTACGGAAACCATGGATAAGCGCCGGCCTAATGTGCCACTTGGTTCGAGTGAGGATTTAGAAACACGCGCAATTTATTCGTAGTATTCTGTTCAGCCTTTGTTCGAACACCAGGACACCTTCACCAAAGTCCACATCGAGGCAGACCTTTTTTTGCAAACGTATGCGCGCGTGTGTGTGAATAGAGGGGAGGGGGGGGGATGGGGTTGTCATGTATGGTGCAACAAGAGTATACACACTTTTTTTAAAATAAGAACCAGTAAATTTGGCCGAGGCTCCTTGTTCTTAACTTTTTGGCAATTTAAGCCTCAAATTGTTCTTAATTTGTTCTAATTTCTAGCGTGGTTTAAACTTTAAGAAAACCAAGTCTAAGGTACTGCAATACACGTATTTGAGAAAGGATTGCTCGGCTGATGTATTCTTGATGACCCTGGTTCATTTTCCCGAGACAATTTTATTCCAGATTGGTTTAACATCCAAACACTTGCTTTGGTCAAATTAGGTTACGTTAGTGTTTAATTTGATAAAAAATATTGCGAATCATTTTTGTAAAGCTAGAAAAAAAATTGCTCAATCGAGCTCTAAACTTCAGCTTTTTCTTAAATTGTTTTTAAACTTTGGCCAATCTGAGTCTTGTTGTTCTTATAAAAAACGTGTAGACGTACAAAGGTCCGTAGTTACATATCCAATAAATGCAGGCAATTGAAGCCTCGAAACTAATGTCACAAAACCAATCACCGTACACCAACAAACAGTTTTAGTTTACTTTCGCTAAAAGTTACAACTTTTCATAATTGGCCTCTCTCTATATATATGTTTTTTGCACGTGGAATTTTCTTTTGAAACAACAAAACCAGGTTCACCTCCCGGGTCCAGTGTTTACATAACAACGCAATAGTCAAGTGAATTTTCAAACAAACATGCCCGGTCACTTCTGCAGTAATTAAAAAATAAACTTTTTCGATCGAATATTTTGAAAACATGTTTTTGCAACAATAACGTGTGGTTGCGTTGGTACAAGCCGCTTCAATTACTAGTTGGTAAGTTAAAGGATTCTAAATCAACTTACTATTCATAAGCTTTTCTAGCACCCTCAAACTATTCGTAATCAAACCATATCAAATCAGGGAAGCATTTTCACAATTTTTACCTTTTCATTTCCATTCTCTTTGTACTGTAGCCATGTTGTTCCGTCTATGCTGTAGGACAATGTGTATGACTTAACATGTTGGCTCCCATAGTTACGCCCTTGTGTAGCAACCGCTGACACGTACTGAGGGCGAACGGTTTTAACCTGCAGCCATGGTTGGCTGTCATAAGCCGCCCAAGTATACCACTTTCCGTTGGAATTTAGGTAAACTCGGTACAGTCTTCCTCTGTGCGGTGCGTACATCTCATTTGATTTCCAATACGAGGACGCGGTTATCGCGCTGTTCGGAATGTCTCCGCTGGTCATACCAAGGGGCTGGAAATTGTCTGTCAAGAAAAAAAAGTACTTCAAGAATTTGTTCAGTTGTCTCACAAAGTGGGTCTTTGACAATGATTTTAGACAATGTGTAGATTGTCAGTCTTTAAAGATTGGGTCGGCGCGTTGTGAAATACGCGCCGTATTTTGAATGAATCTGCCACGTGCTTAATGTTTGGGCACGGTTGCAAGCCAAGCCTTGAGTAACTCAGTGCCGCTGTCCCTGTTGATTTTTTTGGATGGAGCTGAATCTTAATGGCTTCTTTTATACTCGTCGAGTGTACCAGTATGGTTCCCGATTTACACACTTGACATTGCTCCAATTACTGACAACTGCCCTGTCTTGTGTATATGTTCGGCTAGCAATGAATCTCAATCTCTCACACCTGATGTCCCTTCTTACATCAACCTCCTTGCCATTTTTACCTATGCAAACTTTTTTACAGTCTCAACAGTACCCTAGTTAGATCAATGTCAAATGTATTTCACAACTCGCCCTTCCAACGCCTATTGAAGCGAACAAAATCACAGTCTTCGCATCGCCTGAAGAAGACGTCACGGTCCTCAACGACTGACATCGTAAGACAACTGAACAATTTCACTAAGTATCCTCATTGCACGATGAATAATTTTTTTCAATTTATAAAGAAAAATAATGTTGCGTTTTTGTTAAACTAAAAACATTAAATTAAACTCTGACTGGTAAATATAAATTCTTTGAATAATCTTGGAATACTCACGTCACATTTACAAATGGTTCTGGATGGATTTAAAAATTAAAGCTCGATAAACCGGGCTTCCCTGGTTAAGATGTTGACCTAATTTACCATAAAAGCTCGGTATAACCAGGCTTTTCGGGTTTCTTTTTACCAGGCTTCCTGGCTAAAGCCTGGTAAATAAATCAGGAGTTTACCGGGCTAACCGAACGTTTCTCAACAGGCTCATGCCACAAAGGTACTTGCTTAAATCATTTGACAGGTGCAACTAAAGAGTAGTTAAATTTTTTAAAACAAGTTTAGAGAAGAAGTGAAGAACAAACTAATTTTTACATCTTTACTACCACATATTAGTTGTCATCACACCCGCTAGCCCTTGTGGGTCTGGGTTCAAATCGTGCCAACACTATTTAATTTTTTTATTTGTTCTGCATATGTTTTTGTTGTATTTGGTATTTTCGAACGCATAGAAGCAGGTCGTGTTCTATTTGGACCATTTATTTCAATCTAAACCAGTTTTGGTTGATTTAGTTTAAGTTTCAAATAGAAAACAATTCCAACCTCTTTCGGTTGAAACGTTTTCAACCCTTTCAACCAGGTTCAGAGTTGGTTGAAATAGTTGATAAACCAAACCAACCAAAAACGATTTTCATTCCAACAGAACATGCGAAAAACTCAACCAACTTAGCCAATTAAAAACGTTTGGTCCCAATAGAACATGACCACACTTACACATACATACTTTGACAGCAAATCATTTTTTATATATGATATATTGAGATAACTTTGTAGAATGGCGTTTCTTCATCAAGGCTTGTTGCCTTAAAATTCATTGCAAATCAAAAGAGCGTAAAACCTTAAAGACCCAACCCAACCCAAACTAGTCTTAGATATACTCATATTTACCGAACCTCAACGTATGGATACACGATGCAACATTGCCTGCAACGTTGCGCGCAATGGAAGAATTGCACCGTGTAGCACCTCTGAAATGGTTGCACACAACGTTGCGCGAAGTAGAAACCGATCCTACTGCTGTAACATTGCATGCAACGGTTTCACCGAGTGGCTACACGAAGGGTTTCAGTTGCGCGCAACGTTGCATGCAATGTTACACCGTGTAGCCATGCCTTTAGCCAAGAAATACCGAGTTACACTAACGTCTGCTCTAAAGAGTAGTTTGACAATTCAATTTACCTGCCTTACAACCGTAAAATTCTAATCTTAGGCAGATATTCCTGTACCAGGACACTGGTCGAACTCGGATATAACGTGAAGGAATGGAAGGCATGATTTCATTATGGACAACTATAAAACCGTTGGAATTCCCTTGAAAAATCTGAAAGAAAGCAGATGCTGCAATTAACTTATTGGGTTGTTAGGGAATCTGGAGATACGAAAACACAGCATACTAAAATAAGGGTTGTGGCTGGTTTGTTTTCTTGTCATGACGTTTGTCACTAACTCAATGTAACACAATGAGAAAATAAATTTCATTTAGAATTTTGAATAGAGAAAACTAACAAGCGATTGCTTAGAAAATACAGGCTAACAACATGGCGGTTGACACTCGACAAAACCGCTGACCTCAGCTACCACTATATGAGTCTATATGTCTATGTAAACGTCATTACATTCTGTTTCTGAGTCTAAGCTTGTGTCGAGTTGAATTTACTCACCGTTTAATCACAAGCTGTCTATACTAATTACGGGATCTTTTCCGATGTACACGTCCATTTTAACATTTTGAAAATACCAAATACCAGAAACTTTGTCTTTATTAGGACAGACTACACGTACAGGGGCGAGGGAATACAAAAAAAACCAAGATAACCAAGCGTCAAGCAAATAAGACATGGTGCCTGTTTGATGTTTTTTGATGCACGTTAAGCGCAAAGGCAACATATATAGCAGCCAAAAATACTACGAAAATCTTTATGCACTGGACTGTGATTCGATGTATTTTGGTGAATGAGAATCGACATCAAAGGTAACTACAGTCAGTATAGTGTTTTACTGGAGATCGAAAAAACAATTGGTCGACTCCTAAAAGTCTTGCTGTTGTTGTTAAACCTCAAAAGCTCCGATTCCACAACGCTTGTTTTTCATCCTACCCTGAGGTTAAAGTAGATTTTGTGATGAGATCTTCTGGGTTAATGTAGTCCTGAGAAGGACTGTTGTCGATGTAAGTGGCTGATGTTTCGACAACCTGTGCGGAAGTCTTCGTCAAATCATTCATCGTCTTGAGATTTCAGTTTACCATTTTGTGCTGTTACTCAGAGTTCCAAAGCAACGACAAGCAAAAAATATGATGTGCTTATAGGCAGTTTCAAGTCAGTTTTTGAGTTACATTGCTGTTACGATTCGTAATATGTCGATCTCTGAGTCGCTTTTATTGTCGTCACTCGGTTGCAGACCTACAACTTTGCCATCCATATTATCAGAGCCATCATTGTCTCCTGGTTCAGCTCAGTTACCATAATCATCTACAACTTTTCGTTGTTCGTCTTATGTCCAGCTGTTATATCCTGGATTTGGGTTTGCCTAACCGACATCATTTAACAATTTCATATTATTATTTTAGGTTTCTTCATTGTCCACGTTGCCAAACGAAGCAAATAGTTCTTATTTTAAACATTTGAATAAAGCAACGTAATCTTCTAGTTTATCAAGTTTTATCTAATTTCAGGTAAAAGTGAAAAAATATTTATCTAATAAGCTTGTCATCTTTTGTACCTAAGCCATGGGTGAAATAACGTTTTAGCTGTGAAGTTTAATTACCTTCGGGTTTTGTCCATCCATAACTTCAGCCCAATTGACAAGATCCATACCATAGGAGATCGTGAACCGCTTTACCCACTCATCACTTTTAGTGTTACCTTGTGTTGCAACACTCTTAATCATTTTCACTTCTTGGAAGTCAATCTGTATGTACTGTTCAGCGGTTGTCTTAGTAGCCGCACACCACGAGCTGTTGCCATATAGCCGAGCCTTGTGAGCCCCGAAAGTGGTTGTGGGCAAGCGATTTGAGGAGGCTGTAATGTCATAGTCTGGAATTGTTTCATCTCCGATGCCAAGAGCGTCTTTACAAGCTAAAAAGTGAACGCGGCCTCGTTTGGTTAGAAGAATTTAAAATTGCTATATTTAACAATTATTCCAAAAGTGAGACGGTAAATAGCCAAAAAGCGCGTAGCGCCGAGCTGGCTTCAAATCATCTCAATTCCAACGTACACTACAAAAGCAATAGTTCTCAAGTTTTCCTAACCTATCGATAGTTGAAAATCTTGAAGCTATTCAGACCATATTTCAGGTTTACAACACTTCATAGACAGTCTCTGTATGTGGTAATTTCGGTATATTTGATGATAACCGAGAACAAGTGGGCCAATCACAACCAATCAGAACGCCAGAAACGCCACATTCGATTTTCAAAATTTAATAATAATTCTTATGATACGTGGTTATATCTAGATCACTTTAGCGACTAGAATATGCAACCCCAAGCACCACTACCGGTTACATATAGTACAACTATCGACATTTTTTCTGTACAAACGTATTACACACTGGAAACAAGGGTTTTCTGTTCATTTAAAACTAAATACTGGCTGTTTCTTTACGCTAACGCGATCACATGTGGTAGAAAGGAACAGTTGCAGCTTCGAATATCGACAAGGGTCTAGCTGATCTTAAGCCTCTCCGCCTTCAAAAGGCTAAATTCTCTCGTGAGTCCAGTGGCCCTTGTGACCACTGCTTATCTCCGTTTTCCGTAGTGTTAAGCGATGAAAGCCTTTAGTTTCCCGTAAATGTGTGTAACGAGTATTTTTTATTATTGTCTTATTTTTGTTCTTTTCTGTACATATGCATGTCCTATGTATATAATATATACATGTATTGCCTATTCACTCATAGTTTTCTTTAGGTTAATTTTGACTGTATTTAATGGGCACCCGACTAGTTTAGCTTTCTATTTTATTTCGGGTGTTCAGCCACCTAGTTTAACTTGATTTTTGTTTGCCTTGGAATTGTATACAAAAAAAGGTGCAAATAAAAGTTGTTGTTGTTGTAAATACGACACTAGTGTCCATCGCAAGTACTCCCCAACTGCAGAAGCTGTTACTCTGTAGCAGCTGAGTCGACTGGAGCAAGTCGGATAAAATGTTTTGCTCACAGGTACATCTAAGTGGTCTAACTATAACTTGAACTCGCTATCCTATAGCTTGCAATTTGAACACGCTAACCTAGGGATGATAATCAATTTGTCTTACCGATCGGTTCGCTGGTAATCACAGCCGCCAAGCTCTGTAGTGACAGAATAAGTAGTAAAAATCTAGTGATACTTTCATAACGCAAAAGAATCTAGTAATACTTTCATAACGCAATTGTTCTTTCATATTTACTATAAGTTTTAAACAAGCTATTTTATTTCTAAAATAGTTAGAAGGAAATTTAGGCCTAGTTAATTCAATTTTTAGTTAATCTGCTTGCAATGAAAACCCTATAGCCTGTTAAGTAATGCGATTTAGAGTTACTATATTACATTATATTACATTACATTACATCATATCATATCATATCATACCATATCATATCATATCAAATCATATCATATCATATCATATATCAAATCATATCATATCATATCATATCAAATCAAATCATATCATATCATATCATATCATATAATATCATATCATATTTTAGTTTAGAATGTGTTAAAACCATAAACGTGTAAAAATAAAGATTAAGAAGATGAACGTTTATTAGGAAATCGCTCCAAAAATACGCGCTTTGATTGGCTATAGGCGAGTTTCAGTAACTGTTATTAATGACTCGGTTGTTATTTGATTGGTAGTTAAAATAAAGATTCCTGTGTTTAGAGTCCCGAAGATGCTTAGATTTGAAACGGTCTGTTTGTTAACATTACGTCACCTGAGTTCCGTTTTATAAAACTCAATAGAAATCACAGTATGATGTCATACAACACAAGAAAAGTTGTACTCAAATATTTTTAGTTGGGTTATTTTCTAAAAGAAATAAAACTTTAGCTTTGCCTCGTTTTCCCTGCAAGCAATGCTGTTTTATTCAAATGTTGTAACACGGCTGGTGTCCCAATTGATGATTCCAGCTTCTTCCCTTGAATTTTGATCGACTCATTATCTAGTTCTTAATTACTTTCATGAACATATCAATTCTTTCGTTTTTCAGCAACTCAGTAATAAAGAAATATCTGGCATCTTTTAAAAGTGTTAGGTTATTTAGCCAGTTTTAAAGTGATCGTAACTTTAGTGAACTTAGTGAACTTGATATATAAATTGTCTAGTTTTGAAAGAAATCGAGTTGCGATAAAGGCATCTTATTTAATATTATAAGAAATGAGTTAATGTGTTAGCTTTTTTTGCATTTGTGTAAAAAAGCTTTGTTTTTTCTTGCACTCACTGAACAGGCAGAAGAAGACGTCGAAACATGTTTTGATTACAAAGAATGACTGTTTGAAATTGGTTATACTAAAACAGTTATTAGCTAGACTATTTCTTGAAGTTACTTAAAACTCGGGAACAAATTAAAGACCTTCCGAATGGAACCTCCAAAAGAAACTATTTTGTACTTGGTGAAGTTTAATTCTGGGTTTTGTTTACCTTTTTATTCTGTTACATTTTAATTATTAATACTAATTTTGACAACAGTGTAGAAAGTTATTATGAGCTTTGAGACCCTGGCTAGCAGCGTTTCATCCAGGTTCCAAATTTTACCATTAAATATTTAAAGGTCTAACTGCGTTCAGTTTATCAAAATCATAATACCAAAAACCTGATAATAGTCTTGTTCTATAGAAATGAAGCCCATTATAAATCAAAAAACTATAATAGTTTACTTTAGGAATTTGAAAATTGGATTAGGTTTATGGACGTAGAACCTTGTGTGCTTTTCAAATGAAGTGAAACAATTTGCTTTAAATTTTGTTTTTTTAGTCTTAGTCTAGAGTTGAAAACCAATATAAATCAAACAACTGCATAGTTTTGAGAATAATTTAGGAATTCAAAAATTCAATTAGATCACTTTTACGCTTCTAAAATGAAGTGAAAAACATTGCTTTTAAACTTTGAATTTTATTTAAGCTTAATTTTTTTATTTATTTTATAAATGTTGAACTTTATATGGAGAGGAGTCCTCAGTCAACATAATACTGCCTTTTAACTAATAATATTTAAAGTTAAAAGATGAAAATTCATATCATAGCCTTAAGACAAAAAATCTACATTAACAAAAATTTATGTTGCTTTTCATGAATGGAATGCAATGAAGCTTTGCATAAAGAAGCAACTTTGGAGCTCGGAGTGGAAAAAATAATAATTTATAATGTAAATGTAAAATGTAATGGTTTGAAATCTAAATTAGGGAACGATTTGAACGTCCTTTGGTTGTTCGTGCTATTTTGGTTTTGTTTATCCATTAACAAACTCACTACACTTACCCGAGTCAAGCAAACAATTACAGTGAACAACTTAAACGGGAAAATCCTCATTTTTCAAGGGGACAGAGAAGTATCTTCCCGGGTATGCCTGAACTTGCCGTTCACCTATCATCAACTCAGTTCCAAAATGTATTGGCCCATCTATTATTAAAGCGTTCAAACTGATTTGCCAATCTGTGGTGGCAACTAGCTGTAAACAGTTTGCGTTATCATGCTGCTAGGATGCGTATAAACGACGAGTGCAAAGTTTTCAGCCTTTCGATGTTTAGTAAATTGTTAAGGCGCTAGTCGGCCGTGCAGCAGACCTGTGTTCGATTCTCGGCGCCGGACCTTCATGATCGCTCAAAGAACTGAGGAGAAAGTGCTACCTTTGCTATAACATCTGAAAACGGTATGGCTTTCGTGTTTTCTCAGCGCAAACAAAGGATCTCTAGATCTTAAATTTGACCCATACAGTGTCTGTAGTACAATGATTTCTTTTAGCGGTGTAAGGTTCGCAGTGCATTGCAGTAACTAAAAGTGTACAGCCGCCATCAATTTCCATTCCGAATAATTAACTGGAATCAGTAAACATTTTAACGCGAAATTTTAAAGTTCTTTGAGCGCTGCCAACAGTGTTCTAAACAATTAATCGATACACAAGCAGAAACTTACGAAGGCAGAAAGCGACATACCTTACACTGACAGTCCAACTACGTTTGTCGATATCTTAAATTTCTCACAGTATATCAATAAAAGACTAAGTTGAATCACGTTTGATCATCTACCAAAAACTCTTCAAGTATAAGTTACGAAATTCTCCAAATATCATCTTGAAATATTATAGGTATAACTTTTTGGTACATAAGGGGCCTTTTGGGACTAACACTCAGAGAAGGTTGTAGCTCAAAGATTATTTGGTTACATACTTTAATGTAAAGTCCCTAGTGATCGTAATCGTTGATTCTTTGTTAAAAGATTGGTATACTTTGCCAAGGACACGTGTCGTAAATAGAAAGATCATCGTTCTTTCTGTCATCCATGAAAAAAGCTGCTTCAAAAAACATAACAATTAATGACACAAGTTTGAACTAGAAAACCCAGAGCCGTTGACAAAGATCAAGAGTGGTTAAGCTTCCCTTGCGTTCCCGCAGCTCAGTGGATATAAATAGAACGTCTGATCGTCTCAGCGGCTTTTGCGGCCTGTGGGGCTCTAGGCACTATACGTTGCAAGCCGCAAAAGCTGTCTGTGCTGGTGAAAGGGTTAAGGTTTCCTGGTTATAACTACAACCTAAGATCGCATTGTATTTTTTCTTGCACAATTGTATGCTTTTGTATTGTATGGCTTTAATTTATTCTACATTATTATTATATTTTTCTTTTTAATCTGCCTCGATTAACCTTAGCTATTTGCAGATTGATATATACACGTACGCTTTAATTTATTTAAATTGTGAATAAAGCAAAAACAGTGTATAACAGGGCTTATGAAAGCGAACCCCATTTTCTCATTAACAAATGTTTTATTTTGTATGAGTTATGTAATCGGGGGATGAAGCGGAGTATTGGAATGTGAATATTCGCATATTTTTGGCCTCGGAATATGAGTATTCGCATATTTTTGGCAACGCCAGCCAGATCAGCAATATGAATATTTGAGAATATAAAAATTAGCCTCTGGAATAAAAATATTTGGAAAATTTCCGAAATGAATACTAATGAATATCCCCCGATATGTAAGAAGAAGTTAGATGCTGATAAACTGGCTGGAACAAAAAGGGTTGATTGGTTGGATGTTGATAAGCTGGCTTGGGCTGGAAGGAGTTACGTCCACATTTTCTAAAACGAGTTGTTCGTTTTGAGTCGAACTGGAAAAATATGAGTATTTGAGAATATTTGTTTCTTGAATATAAATATTTGGAAAATTTTCCGAAATGAATATGAATATTCTGGTTTGAAATATTCCGCTTCATCCTCCCATATGTAACTGTAAGAAGAAGTTAGATGTTGATAAACTGGCTGGAACAAAAATTGTTGAGTTGCTAGATGTTGATAAGCTGGCTTGGGCCGGAAGGAGTTAGGTCCACATTAACCTAAGACGAGTTGTTCGTTTTGAGTCGAACCGGAAAAATATGAGTATTTGAGAATATTTGCCTTTTGAATATAAATATTTGGAAAATTTTCCGAAATGAGTATAAATATTCTGGTTTGAAATATTCCGCTTCATCCCCCGATATGTAAGGAGAAGTTAGATACTGATAAACTGGCTGGAACAAAAAGAGTTGAGTTATGTAAGGAGAAGTTAGATGTTGATAAGCTGGCTGGGGCTGTGAGGAGTTAGGTCCACATTAACCTAAGACGAGTTGTTCGTTTTGCGTATTTGAGAATATTTTTTCTTTTGAATATAAATATTTGGAAACTTTTCCGAAATGAGTATGAATATTCTGGTTTGAAATATTCCGCTTCATCCCCCGATATGTAAGGAGAAGTTAGATGTTGATAAGCTGGCTTGGGCTGGAAGGAGTTAGGTCCACATTAACCTAAGACGAGTTGTTCGTTTTGAGTCGAACCGGAAAACTATCTTGGCCTAAATTAAAAGTTTATTCCTCCCATAAAAAACGATTTCGGCTATAAGTGCTATAATATTTTACTTCTCTTCCATATAAATTATCTCTTAAAAACCCTATGCTGTGTGTACGTCGTAAAGGCCAGCACGAGACCATAATGACAACGGCATTTATTGTTTAGTAACATTTTAGTGCTATCATTAGAAAAAATATATATCAAAACATCTAAAACGCTGCTCTAAAATGAGCGCCTCTAGTATTTACCAAAGCAACAGATATCCATTTCACGCGCTCTGATTGGCTCCCGTAACTCGCGATATCCATTTCACGCGCTCTGATTGGCTCCCGTAACTCGCGATATCCAAGACTATTGGTTGATTTTAAAGCGGTAGTAGAAATGACGTCGCTTTTCTCGCCAGTTACAGACAAAGAAAATTGTTTTGAAGGAAGAAGCCATTCCGACAAACATAAAGGGGGCAACAAAATTTGGCCTTTCGGTTTTAAATTGTAAGAACAAATTACATCTTTCAGAAGTTGCTGAAACTCTACGACAGCGCTCTTCAAAAAAAAAAAAAAAAGCCCCGAAGAATGTAAACAAAACTTACAAATGTGCATGCTAGAAATAGAAAATGGTAAACTTTGTAATATTTCTTTGAAAACAAAGTGAATTTTTATCCCAATATTTGGCAAATACTAAAGCCACTATTCCCCTCGGGGTTTGTGACTAGCGTTTTATATAAACCTCGGCGCTAGAAAAGAAGAAAACAATGATAGTTGGCTTGAGTGGACTAGATCTGTTTTGAAATCGTGGATGTGATTTCAAAATTGATGCTGAAATCATGCTGTTTGGAAAGACTCCTGCAGTACCTGCACACTCTGATGTTACTCTCAAGCGAACCTTAAACATGGCTCCGCTTGAAACAGTGTTTCTGTCAAAGGAGAACACATCGTAGAGCCACTCTACTCATCCCTTGTACTTGAGTAACTAGCTGTTTCTCCAGCTTTTAAATTATTTACACTATTCCGTCTCGTCCCTGAAGAAGACCACCGCTGGTCCAAAATACCGGCTTTCAGCTAATGCGGTAGCAAGCGGAGTTGCAAGAACAACATGTTCGGTGTGGGTGTTGATTGGACGAGATCCATCAGTTTGATGTTCAGAGTTTGCAGGTGTAGGGCCAAAATCCTGGTTGAGGCGTCGTCTTCTCTTTTTCAGACAGATTGCAGTCAGCAGAATGCAGAGAAGAGTGGCGGATACTAAGGTGGCGACGACCACTAAAAGAACCGCGTGGGACTCTAAAAAAAATAAGAACTTCAACATAAGAAGTACTTAAAAATAATCTTCCTTAACGGATTATGTTAAACCATGTGGTTTTAGAGACCCAGGGTTAGTTTTTTAATCCATGTTTCTGTTTTCAACCTCCTGGAGCTTGCCATTGGTTTGTTTTATTGGTTCGTAGATCAAAGGGTTGCAGGTGTCAACCGAGCCTGCAGTAGACAGAATAAGAACTCCAGCTAAATATACTCTTTTTATTAAGAATCTTTTTGTAAATCATGCATTTAACAAGTACTCTATAGTGCATCATTTTTTGCAGCTGGAGTGGAATACATGGAGATTCTACAAGAATAGTTTACTTGACTACTTTTTCCTATGTTCTCATTACGTACTTATGATTATTTCAAGAAGGCTCAAAGAACATTTAAGGCCAAAATTGCCAAAGTATTTACGAAAATTCGGCCTCTGCCCGGAAAGTAAGATGTTCTTACGGAAAAGATTGTAATGAAACAATCAAGCTTCGTAGAGCCGGAGCCATTGGCTGCTTCCGACCGGACCCTACAACCAACGCAATGATATTATACCTGGCGCCAGTAAAGTCTGTTTATGAAATTCTATGGAAACTTCTTTCCGAATATCTTTAAAAGAATGCGATAAGGAAATTAGGTGTGTGATTTCCTGCAAATAAAGGACATGCATGAGATTATAATTACAAAGAAAAACAAATTTCTTTGGAAAAGGTTGCGTGAAAGTCAGGTAATGTTTATTTAGGGACAGTCTGTTTCCAAGACAACAATTTTGCAAAAATTCCACACAGTAAAAATATAGATTTCATCCTTTTCTTTGTATTTATCTGCCTAATTCAATTTCTGATTAACTTGATATTAATGTACTGGAATTCAAAAGTGTTTCAGATTACACTGTCACAAAGAAACCCTAAGAACAAAGTTTAAACTACCCGTGTCTTTTACTCGCTCTTTAAAGCAATGGCAGATTGCTGATATCAAAAATCTTAAGATCAGTTCCAAACAAATGCCTATGTTAAACTTAGAATAACAAAATATTTTCTTTTACTACTGGATGCAATCAAAGTTGTGAACAACTGTGTTTTCTTGACTGCTTCAGAAATCTTGATCATTTGTACGCATTGGTTAATCTTTTTTTTTACGAATCCAAAGGTATGTCGCATATAAGAGTTACTTCAAAGAGCTGGGTGTAAACATCTTCCCCCTTTACTTTTAACAATACAATACAGTACAATAAATATGCAGATCAACAAAGGAAAGAGGAATGAAGAAGATAATTAAGGGCATCACTATGTATCTAGCATGCTACTGGACGCAATCAAAGATGTGAACAACTGTGTTTTCTTGACTGCTTTGGAAATCTTGACCATTTGTACTCATTGGTTGATCTTTTTTTTGTATCCAAAAGTATGTCACATGTAAGAGCTACGTCAAAGAACTTGGTGTAAATATCCCTTCCCTTTACTTTTAGCCGTACAAAAATAACAATAGAGAAATACACTAAATATGCAGGTCAACAAAGGAAGGAGTAATTAAGAAGATAATTAAGAGCATTACTAGTTAGTAGGCGGAAACTCACCTCTAACAATCGCAAAGTTTGCCTTAAACCTTGTTGATCGATACTTGCTCGCTTTAAACTTGATCCATAAATATCTGCCAGAAGATTTAACGTTTCCTGGTACATAATTACCACAATACTTCCCAATGTTCCTACTCTCATCGCCCTTTCCTTCCCGCACATGTACATAACTGTTTTCCATTTCGTTTGAACTGTAACATGATCCTAGATGGCCAACATCAAAAGACTGGAAATTGAGCGAAACTACGTTTCCTTTTGGAGCAACAATCAACCACGTGCACAGGACATCCTTAGGGAAATATCCGGGATACCGGGGGCTGGTAATTGATCCAGATCGTTTGTCCTTGAGAATGATCAATTGCTGATCTTCCTTTGAGTTTGACAACGAACGTGTTGGTATTCCATCGCTAACTGTTAAAATGAGAGTTCAATAAGATAAACAAGATGTGCTACCTTCAAAACTTTCTTTCATATGAATAGAAGAACGGGCTTTACGTAATCGAAACTAAAACATTAAAGATTATGGACTGACAGTTCTGGAGCTGTCAGAGAAAGTTCTTATCACCGCCCTTTATAAAGATTGTGAGAATTGTCAAGAGCTCAGATATGGCACAGAATAAATGGCACCAACAACGGACACAAGTTATTGGCTTGAATATCATGATAACATATAGTAACAGACTGTAATGACCTTCATTACTGAGATTAAAGAATAAAACTCATACAATTTCGACACAACTTAAGATAGATTCAAATGGATGAACAAAATTTTAAATTTTGCTAATTGGCTCTATTAACACAACTATTTAGGTAACATATGGTTATAAAGGAGAGAAAGGTCCTAAGATGAAACTGAACTGTAGATGTTTTTTTTATCTTAAAAGTCGTCTTGAATTAGGGTAAAATGGAGGGTATTTTTCAAAAAAAAAATAAAGGAAACTGGGCTACTGCTTTATGAGTTAGTTTTTCATTGAACAGCGTC
>JAOBAT010089383.1:0-17833 GCA_026413305.1 Hydrozoanthus tunicans
AGTCGGCTTACAAAAAAGGTCACAGCACAGAATCAGCACTTGTTCGCGTACATAATGATATTTTACGAGCAATTGACAATGGTTGCTGTGTAATTCTGCTCCTACTTGATCTCTCTGCAGCTTTTGACACCGTCGACCAAGTGATACTGCTTTGAAGATTTAGGAATCTATTCGGAGTTAGTGGAACAGCTCTCGCATGATTTGATTCGTACCTGTCGGATCGAAGCCAGTTTGTATCGATCGATGAAAAACGATCCTCTCAGCGTGGTCTTACCTCCGGAGTTCCTCAAGGATCGGTATCGGGGCCCCTTCTTTATCTACTGTATACATCGCCATTAGGAGACATAGTGAGACAACATGGACTTTCTTTTCATTTTATGCAGACGATACGCAGATTTATTTAACCTTTAAACCACTCATAAATGGCAGCATGGAATATTCCAAGAATTTGATCCAGGAATGTACACGCGATATATCCACGTGGATGAAAAATAACAAGATGAAATTAAATGATCTTCTAGTGCTGACAGCTAAACATCGTCTTCAGCCGCCAATAGAAAGTATTGCTATAGGATCTGAAGTTATCTGCCCATCTGAAACAGTTAAAAATCTTGGTGCAGCATTTAACACCACACTTTCACTGGAAAAACAAATTACTGCAGCTTGCAAAGCATTAAGAAACATCTGTCATTTGAATCAAATCAAGTTCTTATTCACGCCTTTGTTACCTCAAAATTAGACTATTGTAACTCTTTATATCACACCCTGCCTGATTTCCTTATCAAGAAACTTCAGTACGTTCAAAACTCGGCAACTCGTTTACTCACTGGTTCACGCAAATATGATCACGTCACTCCTATTCTAAAAGAACTACACTGGCATCCTGTTCAACATAGAATTACCTTAAAGATCTTGACACTAACCTATAAAACTCTTAATACCTACTCGCCACAGTACTTAAAATATCTTCTGCAACCCTACGTCCCACCGCGAAACCTCCGTTCCTCCACAAAGAAACTTTTGTCATCTTTAAGACCTATGTGCAAGAGCCTTCTCCATCTCAGCCCCTACACTCTAGAACCAGCTGCCAGACAGCATAAGGCACTCGGCCACCCTTGATACGTTTAAGTCAAGACCTAAAACATTTTTATTTAAGCAAGCGTATTTATAATCTTAACTATATTCTTAATGTATTATATTTTCATCAAAAGTTTTACACACTTATATTATTTAGGTTTTAGCTTAAACAAATTATTTTAGTTTTCATAAACAGTTTTTAAAATGGCTGGATATTTTGTTACGATTTTATGTAAAGCGCCTCTGAACTTTAAGGAAAAGGCGCTATAGAAATACAATTTTATTATTTATTTTATCATTATTAAGTGGGGATCCGTTTATTAAGAGGGAATCCGTTTATTACAACAAAAACTTTATTCACACTCATTATTGACAGGAAAAATGACAAGCATATATAAAAGATAAGAAATTTACAGATTGAAGTGTGAAAGAAACTTGTATATAACCATAAGGGCTAATCAAGACAAGTGGCCTTTAGACTTTAACTAACAATATACTTAAAGCCAGGAGTGCGTGATGTAAATACTTAAACTGATATAAGGATACGTGACAAAACAACTGTAAATTAAAGCAAGAAAAGAAAACCAAAAATCAGCAATACAAACGTACTAAGCGGCGGAAAATAAGAAACAAAAAAAGAATTACCCCTTTAGTATAAATTGCTTAAAAAGCTTAATATTCAGAAATCAAGCGTAATTTTAATTTTGATTTAATCGAAAAGACACTCAGAAATTTCAGTTCTTCGTCTACTGAGTTCCAAAGCTTTAGTCCGTAGAAGCGTATATTGTGCAGTCCGTAATTTGTGCGTACGAGCGGCAGAGTGTACGTGGTTTTTGAAGCAAGTCGATTGTTATATTGGTGTTGATGTTTCACGAAACTGAAAAAATTATTAAATGCTTTAGGAAGACGGTTCATTGTTATATTGGTGTATAAAAAGAATTGTGTGAAGTTTAACTATATCTGGTAATTTTAGCAAGTTGAGTTTCTTAAAGATTGGGGACGTGTGAGATTGAAAATGAGAAAAAGTGATAATTCTAACAGCTTTTTTCTGTACAGATATCAAAGGATTTAAGGTTGTTTTGTAAGTATTGCCCCATATTTTGATCCCATACGTATAGAACAAAGTAACGTAGTTTCGAAAGAAAACCAGCGTTTCTTGAAGTTTTCTTTGTTAGCTCGTGTACGTGAAATTTCCACGTCAATTTGCAGTCAGTAATTACCCCTAAATATTTCAAGCATTTTTTTCTTCAAGAAAAAAAAGGGATCCGTTTACTAAATAGAATTTGTTTATTAAATGGGGATCCGTTTACTAAATGGGGATCTGTTTACTAAATGAGGATCCGTTTACTAAATGGGGATCCGTTTACTAAATGAGGATCCGTTTACTAAATGGGGATCCGTTTACTAAATAGGCCGGGGATCTGTTTACTAAATGGGGATCCGTTTAATAAATAGGGATTCGTTTACTAAATAGGGATTCGTTAACTTATTAGGGATCCGGTTACTAAATGGGGATCCGTTTACTAAATAGAGATCCATTTACTAAATAGGGATCCGTTTACTGAATAGGCATCGTTTACTAAAAAGTGAAAAATTTTATTTCTCCAGTGGATAGACTTTGCTAGAGCGGCTCAGCTTGTTCTTAAATTGTCCTTAATTTTGGCCCATCTGAGCCTCGTTATTCTAATAAAGCTGTTCTTATAAAAAAAAATAAGCGTCTATATAGACAAAACATCGCTACGGCAGTTGTTTTGCTATTTAGTTGTCCCAAAAGCTAGAAGGACATTCAGTGAAGAGATTAGCACCTTTTAATTACCCAAAGTTGTTGCTTATATAGCGTTTAGTGTTAAAAACTCAAGTTTTAGATGGCAGTTTCAAATTTGGAACTTTTGTTCTATTTTAGATGAAAGATTTTTACTCTACGTAAGGTAGGTTTAAGAAGTTTATGTTTGTTTTGTGTTTTCGTAGTTAAATCGAGATTCTGGATAGAAATTGTTTATGAATAATTAACAAAGCCTCAGTGAGTGTAACGAGAAGACTATCTAAACGATTTGCCTCATAGCAACAAACCTTGGCTTTCGAGAGTCGACAAAAATGTTGAACATGTGTTTCATTTTGCTGCCAGCATTGGTTTATGCCGCAAATGACGTGAAGATCAAAGCGCGGAGTTTAGGAAGAGACAAAGAGCACGGCGTAAATTTTGGCAACTTTTTAATCCATACAAACTCGTATCTCGATGTAGATAAGGTATGTTTACGAAAAACTAGGATAGTCTTGAGTTATTAAGATTGTTAGTCTATAAAATTGAAATACCACCTTTTAACATGGCCAAAATTTCTGATTTCTAGATCAATTCAGAGTGTACACCAATGTTTTTTAATTTAAAGCTAAAAGACGAGAGTTTTGAAACAGGAGAAACAAATTAAAACTGCACTTCATTTTAGCTTTTTAAACAACACTGAAATTAGCACTTTTTTATAGTAAATATTAAAGACGCGAATCTTTTGAAAAAAACTCGCTTTTTAATATGCAGGCGTAAAGTTTGCACTACTTAAAGTAAATGTCCTATCAAAGATCTTCCTTTACCGCTTAAGCGCATAATGATAAAGTCTGCTTTGGTACAAAAGAGCATATCGGAGCAAACCTTTTAAAAACAAAAGCGATATTCTAAAAAGGAATCTTTTTACCAGCTGAAGAAAAAGTAAAAAGGGAGTCGGGAATGTTTCTAGACCTGCCATTATCTTTATCGACAAATGAAACTAAACAACAAAAATTATGATGATCATGATGGTTTATAGAAGTAAGTCGATAAATCATCTTTTACCAAATTTTTCGTCAAGGAAAACGATCCAAAACTTATTGATGTCTTCACAAAATTTGATATACAATCATACGGAAAAACAAACAACAACTCGAAATTCTCCTGAAGAGTATAGATCTTTTGCTCTAAAATTTTTATTTTACCTTTTCTTTTGGTTATTTTGATTAACTAGCCCCTGTCGACGTTTTCGTTTACATTTTGTTTACATTAATTGCCCTGACACACACGCTTTTTTTCATAAGAACATGCAACCTTATAAGAACAACAAGGCTCAGATTGGCCAAAATTTAAGAACAATTAAAGAGCAAGTTGAGGCTCGGAGCTCGATTGAGCAATTTTTTTAGCTTTACAAAAAATGATTCGCACTTTGTTTTTCTTTTAATCATTATCATTGCTTCAAATTAAACAGTACCCTGAAGGTTATTTCTTACAATCGTAACTGTAAACATGCAGACAGCATAGAATACACCCGCAAAGAAATCCGTTTTCAAGTACCTTCAGACTTAATCTGTCATATTCAAAAACTAAAAACCGTGAACATCAACGTTTCAAGTGACAGGCAACCCGACAGAGAAGAAGTTGTTGAACTCAGAGGAAGAGTTGACCTTCGTTCAGGATGAAGCACCGACTCACAATTCAAAGGCAACCCAGGCGAGAAGTCAAAAATATTTTCCAACTTTATAGCCAAGGACGGCCGGGCAGCAAACTTTCCTGATCTCAATCCCATTAAGAACATCTGGAATATCATTAAGAAGACAACATACAAAGATTCGACCACCGAAACAACGAAAGAGCTGAAAAGGCAGCTACACTTTGCTTGGGCAAAAGTGAGACTTGATACGCTAAAAGTAAAGGAACTTGCACAATCCATGTCTAGGCGTTTAGAGAATGACATCAAAAGTGAAAGCGGACGTTTTCGTTATTAATAACTTGAATGATCGAATGAGAATTAAGCAAAATATGATATACCGAGTACTTTTAAAGAGGTAGCTTGAATAAACAAAAAATGATAATCGGAACGAACTTTTGAAACACCTTGTAGATCCGTTTTTTCTTTACCTGTAACGTTTTCATTGCTTAAGGATTCTGGCAAGCGAATGGCGCTGTCTCTAGACACCTTGATACTGACTCTCCGATTCTTAATTAATTCCTTCACTAACTGTCTTCTCCATAGCTGAGTGGGTACAATATTCCTTTACGTATGCTATTGAAAGTCTCGTGTAGCTCGGCCTTATTTACTAATTTATTACTAATACTACTAATAATGATAATACTATTCTTTGTTAGGGAAAACTTCGGCTTTGTCACAGTACTTCATAATAAAGATATTGAAACACAACATTAACGGTACACTATGAAAACATTAAAACACTTTAATAGCTGTATTAATAGATGAAATGGAAAATATTAAATCTAGTTCTAATCTGTTAAAATCAAAATATAAAGATTTCTATTTTAGTGTTTTATTTTGTCTAAATTTTTGGGTAAAGCAGCGTTTTACCTAACATGATAGACTGCAAGAGAGAAAACATAAATTCATGTTTAAATGTTTTGTTTTGTCTAAATTTTCTAATTCAATTTTTTCCACATCCCTTTAGGTTAAGGTGGCAAATGTATCAAAAGTCCGCGACTGCGCAACGGCATGTGTCATTAACTGTCCGTGTATCTCATTCAACATCGCCATCCAACCAGACCCGACACATGGTCACTTCCGCTGTGAATTACTGACTGATGACAAATACAGAACAAAGTCAAACTTTACTTCAAACGTCAACTTTCATCATTTCAGTCTCGTGGTAAGAACATTGTTGAAGTTCTGATTTCGAATTTGATTTGCAATAAATTGTTTTAAGATTCGATTACTTTTTAGACCGAATGTCGTAACCAACCGTGTTTGAACGGAGGTACTTGCGTTCCAAACTACGAACAGGACGTTTTTAACTGCAGCTGTGCAGCTGGCTACGGTGGAACCTACTGTCAGAAAGGTAACAAATTCGCTCTTTCATGGCCTAAGTATGTATGTACGTAGGTAGGTAAGTAGGTAGTTAAGAGGTTGGTAGGTAGGTACGTATGTAGATAGGTAGGAAGTTGATAGGTAGGAAGGTAGGTAGGTAAGTAGGAGGTTGGTAGGTAGATAGATGGATAGGTAAGTAGGTTGGTAGGTAGATAGGTAGGTAAGTGGGTTGTAAGTAGGTAGGTAGGAAGTAGGAGGTTGGTAGGTAGATAGGTAGGTAAGTAGGTTGGTAGGTAGGTAGGCAGGTAGGTAGGAAGTAGGAGGGTGGTAGGTAGGTAAGCAGGTAGGTAGGTTGGTAGGTAATTGTTGACCAAATGGTGACGTCGGAGGGCTCTACACAAAAAGTTGTGCCTGCTTCATGTATAAAATAAACAATTTGACAAGAATTTAACACTTGAGAAGATTGGTGTGGAAATCTACTGCTTTAGTATTCGTCTGTCGTTTTCGAGATCTTTGAGTTTGTTAATTTTAGAGGTACTTCGTTTGGGGTAGTGATCTAGCTGCAGCGGAGGTTGTTTAAAAGAACAGTTTCTTGCAAAACATAAGGGTTTTAACTTAACATCAGAACATCTTTTTAACAAAATCAAAAAAATGTTAATGCTTTTAAGCATTTTAAAAAATGCTATAAGCTTATTACTTAAAGGATTGTCTGTTTTTTATCTGAAAAAACGTTTTTGTCCAAAGTGATGTACGTATACTATAACAAAAAAGATGGCCGCCTTTCCGTTTTACCACAATGCTTTGGGGATTTAAAAAACGCTAAAAAAGGCTAAAAAAATAACGTTGTGTAAGTCAAATTTGAAGTTTATAATACCTATATATATTTAATATCAATATATATTTTGTGAATGAAAAAAAGGTCACCTTCTTTTTTGCTGCGGTCAAAGGCAACGGTTTCAGACAACGGGCTGGACTATTCTAGAATGTTCCTAATAAGGCAGTGTCATTATGTTTCAGCTTGTCTAAGAGGGTGGACGTATTACATGGAGTCATGTTATTTCTTGGTGGATACGGCCAAGACTTGGGAAGAAGCAAAGGTTATCTGTCTGAACCAGGGCAGCAAGCTAACGAGCATTAACAATCTTGAAGAAAACAATTCATTTGGGATTTCATCAAAAATAAAAACTCTGCATTAACATATATTTGGCACGGGTTAAAATATACAGGAGGAGCGTATAAATGGACAGACGGCACAACTGCTAGCTTCACCCATTGGGCGCCAGGTGAACCGAACAACGGATATAATGCACCGTGCGGCATGCTTTACCTTTCCGGTAGCCGAGCGGGAAGGTGGAATGATGAGTATTGCAACAAGAAATACCCCTCTGTGTGTCAGAAACCGCTTCTCTAACCCTCTTACCCATTGATAGATTCTCCAGATTGATCGACTGCTTTCTCCTGATCAATTTTGTACCTTTTCACTTGTCACCTTTAGCAGCTTCTGGGTGACGCAGTAGCCGAGCAAGTTACGTGTTCGACTCGTAGTCCTAGGCTCACGAGTTCGAGCCCCCATAAAGTCCTTGAGCAAGACACTTTACCCGACTTGTCTCCAGTCAACTCCTGAAGCTGTATAAAACATTACTAGTTTTTGCTAGGGCTACTGTGATGAATAAGTGTCATGTCCATGGGCAGTCAAAGACTCTGAAAACCGGCTTATAGGCCCACCTAGTTATGTGTTGCTTAATTCTTCTACTAAAACCAATATTTTTCATGTAAGTAGCTTCGGACAATTTTGCTTGTATTTTTCTCATAGCCAAGTATTTTGTTTTTGGTGAGCTAGTTATATAAGGAGACGTCATAAATAGATATTCAGAATCTGGCTGCGGCTGAAATAGTAAAGTTGTGAAAGGAGAAATTGGGTGCTAGCAATTAGATATTTCTGAAAAAGTAAACGGGTGTTGTTCTTTGAAGAGCAAACAAGTGAAGAAGTTCCGCCATAAATTATCGTCAGATGGTCACAGAAACGCAGCCGACAGCTGTATCTCGCCATATCTTGGAACCTAACAATGCAAAACAGAGTGCCGAGCATCTCGTTACGTTTCAGAAATTGGGGATCTATGAAAAATTTAGGCAACGAGGGTCCGTTTTTTAAAATCTGATCCGATCAAGTCCATTGTACCCGATGTACTTCATTTGGATTCCTTCACCTTTTCTGGTGGCGGGGTTAATTATTCTTATTAAATTTTCAATCTCGAATATTGCGATTCGCGCGTTCTGATTGGTTCATTCAATCTCGGCCGGTTATCAGCTCATATTCGGAGTTCACCAAATATGGAAACTGACTGTAGTGTTTGCAAAGCCAAAAACTAATTAAATTTAATAAAACAATTATTCCATTCGCGCTTGTTGGATATGAGATGATTTATAGCCAACTCATATACAACGCGCGCTCTTGGAACAATTGTTAAATATACCAGGGGTTAACTTAGAAACGTCGTTTATTAAGCGGAGATCCGTTTTCTAAATGGGGATCCATCTACTAAATAGGGATCCGTTTACTAAATAGGGATCCGTTTACTAAATGGGGATCCGTTTATTAAGAGGGGATCCACCTACTAAATAGTAACAATACCATCTAACAAAAAATTCTATTCTTCTATTATGACGGAAAGAAAATCAGACCCAATGGTGCTTTTTTCGTGCTTTAACAAGTTGGTAAACAAGAAGTCTGAAAAAATCCTGCCACATTAAAAAGATTCGAGAGTGCTTGCTAATAGGTTTGCAGACTTTTTTGCTGAGAAAATATCCAGAATCCGGACCAATCTGAACAATGTCATTGAAAACTCTCCACCTGAACGACAACATTCTGTTCCTAGTCTGACTAATTTTGAACCAACTAATTTAAAAGAACTATTGACACTTATTTCCACATCTGTCCGCAAATCGTCGGTGTTAAATCCGATACCAGGGATTGTTATGAGCGACTGCCTTCATGTACTCCTTCCAGTAATCACTAGGATTGTACATCTTTCATTAACAACAGGAACAGTTCCACCGAAAATGAAACAAGCTTCACTGTCGCCTTTATTGAAGATGGCATTGCTCAACCATGAGGAGTTTCCTAACTATCGACCAATTTCCAATCTTCCCTTCATTTCTAAATGCACAGAGAAAGTGGCGGCATCCAGATTAAATAAATATGTGAATGAGCATAATCTAAGTGAGGTTTTTCAGTCGGCTTACAAAAAAGGTCACAGCACAGAATCAGCACTTGTTCGCGTACATAATGATATTTTACGAGCAATTGACAATGGTTGCTGTGTAATTCTGCTCCTACTTGATCTCTCCACAGCTTTTGACACCGTCGACCATGCGATACTGCTTTCAAGACTAAGGAATCGATTTGGAGTTAGTGGAACAACTCTCGCATGATTGGATTCGTAACTGTCGGATCGAAGCCAGTTTGTATCAATCGATGAAAAACGGTCCTTTCAGCGTGGTCTTACCTCCGGAGTTCCTCAAGGATCGGTATCGGGGTTCCTTCTTTATCTACTGTATACATCGCCATTAGGAGACATAGTGAGACAACATAGACTTTCTTTTCATTTTTATGCACACGATACGCAGATTAAATGTTTAACCTTTAAACCACTCATAAATGGCAGCATGGAAAATTCCAAGAATTTGATCCAGGAATGTACACGCGATATATCCACGTTGATGAAAAATCATAAGCTGAAATTAAATGATGAAAAGACTGATCTTCTAGTGCTGACAACTAAACATCGTCTTCAGCCGCCAATAGAAAGTATTGCTATAGGATCTGAAGTTATCTGCCCATCTGAAACAGTTAAAAATCTTGGTGCAGTATTTGATACCACACTTTCACTGGTAAACAAGTAACTGCAGCTTGCAAAGCCGGCTTCTATCACTTTCGAAACATTGCACGCATTAAGAAACATCTGTCATTTGAATCAAATCAAGTTCTTATTCACGGCTTTGTTACCTCAAATTAGACTATTGTAACTCTTTATATCACGGCCTGCCTGACTTCCTTTTCAAGAAACTTCTGCAGCTCGTTTACTCACTGGTCCACGCAAATATGATCACGTCACTCCTATCCTAAAAGAACTACACTGGCTTCCTGTTCAACACAGAATCACCTTTAAGATCCTGACACTAACCTATAAAACTCTTAATACCTACTCGCCACAGTACTTAAAATATCTTCTGCAACCCTACGTCCCACCGCGAAACCTCCGTTCCTCCACAAAGAAACTTTTGTCATCTTTAAGACCTATGGTGCAAGAGCCTTCTCCATCTCAGCCCCTACACTCTGGAACCAGCTGCCAGACAGCATAAGGCACTCGGCCACCTTTGATACGTTTAAGTCAAGACTTAAAACATTTTTATTTAAGCAAGCATTTTTATAATCTTTACTATATTCTTAATATATTATATTTTCATCCAAGTTTTATTTATATTATTTAGGTTTTAGCTTAAACAAATGATTTCAGTTTTCTTAAACAGTTTTTAAAATGGCTGGATATATTACTACGATTTTATGTACAGCGCCTCTGAACTTTAAGGAAAAGGCGCTATAGAAATACAATTTTATTTTTTATTTTATCATTATTAAGTGGGGATCCGTTTATTAAGAGGGAATCCGTTTACTACGACAACAACTTTATTCACACTCATTATTGACAGGAAAAATGACAAGCATATATAAAAGATAAGAAGTTTACAAATTGAAGAGTGAAAGAAACTTGTATATAACCATAAAGGCTAATCAAGACAAGTGGTCTTTAGACATTAACTGACGATATACTTAAGGCCAGGAGTGCAAGATGTAAACACTTAAACTGATATAAGGATACGTGACAAAACAACTGTAAACTAAAGCAAAAAAAGAAAACCAAAAATCAGCAATACAAACGTAGTAAGCGGCGGAAAATAAAAATACGTAAAGAACGGATAAATTAATGTATATAAATTTGACTCAATACCTTAAAAGGAACAAAATGACGTAGATTCGAAAGAATACCAATGTTTCTTGAAATTTTCTTTGTTACCTCGTGTACGTGAAATTACCACGTGAAATTGCAGTGAGTAATTACCCCTAAATATTTCAAGCACTTCAAGAAAAAAAAATATCCGTTTACTAAATAGAATTTGTTTATTAAATGGGGATTCGTTTACTAAATAGGGATTCGTTAACCTATTAGAGATCCGTTTACTAAATGGGGATCCGTTTACTAAATAGGGACCCGTTTACTAAATGGGGATCCGTTAACTAAATAGGGATCCATTTACTAAATAGGGATCCGTTTACTAAATAGGGATTCGTTTACTAAATAGGGATCCGTTTACAAAATGAGGGTCCGTTTACTTAATAGGGATCTGTTTACTAAATGGGGATCCATCTAGTAAATTGGGGTCCGTTTACTAAATGGGGGTACATTTACTAAATGGGGATCTGTTTTCTAGATCAGGATCCATTTACTAAATGGGGGCCCGTTTACTAAATAAGGATCTGTTTACTAAATGGGGATCCGTTTACTAAATGGGGGTCCGTTTACTAAACAGGGATTCGGGTACTAAATAAGGATTCGTTTACTAAATAGGGACCCGTTTACGAAATGAGGATCCGATTACTAAATAGGCCGGGGATCTGTTTACTAAATGGGGATCTGTTTACTAAATGGGGATCCGTTAACTAAATAGGGATCCATTTACTAAATAGGGATCCGTTTACTAAATAGGGATCCATTTACTAAATAGGGATCCGTTTACTAAATAGGGATTCGTTTACTAAAGAGGGATCCGTTTACAAAATGAGGGTCAGTTTACTTAATAGGGACCTGTTTACTAAATGGGGATCCGTTTACTAAATTTGGGCCCGTTTACTAAATGGGGGTCCATTGACTAAATGGGGATCCTTTTACTAAATAGGGATCTGTTTTCTAAATGGGGATCCGTTTACTAAATGGGGGTCAGTTTACTAAATAGGGATTCGGGTACCAAATAGAGATTCGTTTACTAAATAGGGACCCGTTTACGAAATAGGCTGGGATATGTTTACTAAATGGGGATCCGTTTACTAAATAGGGATTCGATTACTAAATAGGGTTCCGTTTATTAAATAGGGATCCATTTCCTAAATAGGGATTCATTTACTAAAAAGTGAAAAATTTTCTTTCTCCATTGGGTAGACTTTGCTCTAGCAAATCGGCTTGTTCTTAAATTGTCCTAAATTTTGGCCAATCTGAGCCTCGTTGCTCTAATAAAGTTGTCCTTATAAAAAATAAATAAATAAACGCCTATAAAGACAAAACATCGCTACGGCAGGTGTTTGCTCGTTACTTGTCCCTTAAGCTAGAAAGACATTCAGTGGAGAGATTAGCACTTCTTAATTACCCAAAGTTGTTGCTTGTACACAATTTAGTGTTAAAAACTCAAGTTTTTAGAGGGCAGTTTCAAGTTTTGAACTTTTGTTCAATTTTACACGAGAGATTTTTACTCTACGTAAGGTAGGTTTAAGAAGTTTATGTTTGCTTTGTATTTTCGTAATTTAATCGAGATTCTGGATAGAAATTGTTTATGAAATAATAAACACATAAATAATTATCACAGCCTCAGTGAGTGTAACGAGAAGACTATCTAAACGATTTGCCTCATAGCAACAAACCTTGGCTTTCGAGAGTCGTGAAAAATGTTGAACGTGTGTTTCATTTTACTGCCAGCGTTGGCTTTTGCCGCAAATGACGTGAAGATCAAAGCGCGGAGTTTAGGAAGAGACAAAGAGCATGGCGTAAATTTTGGCAACTTTTTAATCCACACAAACTCGTATCTCGATGTAGATAAGGTATGTTTACGAAAAACTAGGATAGTCTTGAGTTATTAAGATTGTTAGTCTATAAAATTGAAATACCACCTTTTAACATGGCCAAAGTTTCTGATTTCTGTTCAGAGTGGACATCAATGTTTTTTAAATTAAAGCTAAAAAACGAGAGTTTTGAAATAAGAGAAACAAATTAAAACTGCACTTCATTTTAGCTTTTTAAACAACACTGAAATTAACACTTTTTAATAGTAAATATTAAAGACGTGAATCTTTTGAAATAACTCACTTTTTAATATGCAGGCATAAAGTTTGCATTATTGAAAGTAAATGTCCTATCAAAGATCTTCCTTTACCGCTTAAGCGCATACTTTGGTACACTAGAAAATATCGGAGCAAGTCTTTTAACAACAAAAGCGACATTCTGAAAAGAAATATTTTTACTAGCTGAAGAAAAAATGAAAAGAGAGTCGGGAATGTTTCTAGACCTGCCATTATCTTGATCGACAAGTGAAACTACAACACAAAAATTATGATGATCATGATGATTTATAGAAGTAAGTCGATAAATCATCTTTTACCAAATTTTTCGTCAAGCAGGCGATCCAAAAATTATTTACGTCTTCACAAATATAATACAATCATACGAAAAAACAAACAACAACTCGAAATTCTCCTGAAGAGTATAGATCTTTTGCTCTAAATTTTTATTTTACCTTTGCTTTTGGTTATTTTGATTAACTAGTCCTTTTCGACGTTTTTGTTTACATTTTGTTTACATTAATTAACTGACACACACGTTTTTTATTATAAGAACATGCAACCTTATATATAAGAACAACGAGGCTCAGATTGGCCAAAATTTAAGAACAATTTAAGAACAAGCTGAGGCTCGGGGCTCGATTAAGCAATTTTTTAGCTTTACAAAAAATGATTCGCACTTTGTTTTTCTTTTAAGTATTTTCATTCCTTCAAATTAAACGGTACACTGAAGGTTGTTCCTTACAATCGTAACTGTAAACATGCAGACAGCATAGAATACACCCGCCAAGCAATCCCTCTTCAAGTACCTTCACACTTAATCTGTCATATTCAAAAACATAAACCGTGAACATCAACGTTTCAAGTGACAGGCAACCCGACAAAGAAGAAGTTGTTGAACTCAAAGGAAGAGTTGACCTTCGTTCAGGATGAAGCACCTACTCACAATTCAAAGGCAACCCAGACGAGGTGTCAAAAGAATTTTCCAACTTTATAGCCAAGGACGACCGGGCAGCAAACTTTCCTGATCTCAATCCCATTAAGAACATCTGGAATATCATTAAGAAGACAACATACAAAGATTCGACCACCGAAACAACGAAAGAGCTGAAAAGGCAGCTACACTTTGCTTGGGCAAAAGTGAGACTTGATACGCTAAAAGTAAAGGAACTTGCACAATCCATGTCTAGGCGTTTAGAGAATGACATCAAAAGTGAAAGCGGACGTTTTCGTTATTAATAACTTGAATGATCGAATGAGAATTAAGCAAAATATGATATACCGAGTACTTTTAAAGAGGTAGCTTGAATAAATAAAAACTGTAATCAGAACGAACTTTTGAAACACCTTGTAGATCCGTTTTTTCTTTACCTGTAACGTTTTCATTGCTTATGGACTCTGGCAAGCGAATGGCGCTGTCTCTAGACACCTTGATACTGACTCTCTCCGATTCTTATTGAATTCCTTCGCTAACTGTCTTCTCCATAGCTGAGTGGGTACATTATTCTCTTTACGTATGCTATTGAAAGTCTCGTGTAGCTCGGCCTTATTTACTAATTTAATAATAATACTACTAATAATGATATTACTATTCTTTGTTAGGGAAAACTTCGACTTTGTCACAGTACTTCATAATAAAAATATTGAAACACAACGTTAACGGTACACTATGAAAACATTAAAACACTTTTTAATATCAATTTTAATAGATGAAATGGAAAATCTTAAATCTAGTTCTAATCTGTTAAAATCAATATATATAGATTTCAATTTTAGTGTTTTATTTTGTCTAAATTTTTGGGGAAAGCAGCGTTTTGACTTACATGATAAACTGCAAGAGAGAAAACATAAGTTTATGTTTAAGTGTTTTGTTTTGTCTAAATTTTTTAATTCAATTTTTTCCACATTACTTTAGGTTAAGGTGGCAAATGTATCAAAAGTCGACGACTGCGCAACGGCATGTGTCAATAACTGTCCGTGTGTCTCATTCAACATCGCCATCCAACCGGACCCGACACATGGTCACTTCCGCTGTGAATTACTGGCTAATGACAAATACAGAACAAAACCAAACTTTACTTCAAACGTCAACTTTCATCATTTCAGTCTCGTGGTAAGAACATTGTTGAAGTTCTGATTTCGAATTTGATTTGCAATAAATTGTTTTAAGATTCGATTACTTTTTAGACCGATTGTCGTAACCAGCCGTGTTTGAACGGAGGCACTTGCGTTCCAAACTACGAACAGGACGTTTTTAAATGCAGCTGTGCAGCTGGCTACGGTGGAACCTACTGTCAAAAAGGTAACGAATTCGCTCTTTCATGGCCTAAGTATATATGTAGGTAGGTAGGTAGGTAGTTAAGAGGTTGGTAAGTAGGTAGGAGGTTGGTAGGTAGGTATGTGTGTAGGTAGGTAGGTAGGTAAGTAGGAGGTTGGTAGGTAGATAGGTAGGTAAGTAAGTTGGTAGGTAGATAGGTAGGTAAGTAGGTTGGTAGGTAGATAGGTAGATAAGTAAATTGGTAGGTAGAAAGGTAGGTTAATAGGTAGGTAGGTAGGTAGGTAGGTAGGAAGGTAGGAGGTTGGTAGGAAAGAAGGCAGGTAGGTAGTTAGGAAGGTAGGTAGGTAGGTAAGTGGGTAGGTAGGTAGAAAGTAAGAGGTTGGTAGGTAGATAGGTAGGTAAGTAAGTTGGTAGGTAGATAGGAAGGTAAGTAGGTTGGTAGGTAGGTAGCTAGGAAATAGGAGGTTGGTAGGTAGGTAGAAAGGCAGGTAGGTAGGTAAGTGGGTAGGTAGGTAGGTAGGAAGTAGGAGGTTGATAGGTAGATAGGTAGATAAGTAAATTGGTAGGTAGAAAGGTAGATAGGTAGATAGGAGGGTAAGAAGCTTGGTTGGTAGGTAAGTAGGTTGGTAGGTAGATAGGAAGGTAAGTAGGTTGGTAGTTAGGTAGGTAGGTAGCTAGGAAATAGGAGGTTGGTAGGAAAGTAGGTAGGTAGGTAGGTAGGTAGGTAGAAAGGCAGGTAGGTAGGTAAGTGGGTTGGTAGGTAGGAAGAGGAGGTTGGTACGTAGGTAGGCAGGTAGGTAGGTAGGCAGGTAGATAGGTAGAGAGGTAGGTAGGTAGGTAGGTAGGTAAGTGGGTAGGTAAGTAGGTAGGAAGTAGGAGGTTGGTAGCAAGGTAGGCAGGTAGGTAGGTAGGAAGGTAGGTAGGTAGGTAGGTAGGTAAGTTGGTAAGTAGGTAGGTAGGTAGGAAGTAGGGGATTGGTAGGTAGATAGGTAGGTAAGTAGGTTGGTAGGTAGATAGGAAGGTAAATAGGTTGGTAGGTAAGTGGGTAGGAGGTAGGAGGTTGGTAGGAAGGTGGGTAGGTAGATAGGTAGGTAGGTACGAAGGTAGATAGGTAGGTAGGTAGTTAAGTGGTTAGGTAGGTTGGTAGGTAGGAAGTAGGAGGTTGATAGGTAGATAGGTAGGTTAATAGATTGGTAGGTAGTCAGGTAGATAGGAGGGTAAGAAGCTTGGTTGGTAGGTAAGTAGGTTGGTAGGTAGATAGGAAGGTAAGTAGGTTGGTAGTTAGGTAGGTAGATAGCTAGGCAATAGGAGGTTGGTAGCAAGGTATTCAGGTAGGTAGGTAGGAAGGTAGGAAGGTAAGTGGGTTGGTAGGAAGGAGGTTGGTACGTAGGTAGGCAGGTAGGTAGGTAGGCAGGTAGGTGGGAGAGAGGTAGGTAGGTAGGTAAGTGGGTAGGTAGGTAGGTAGGTATGAAGTAGGGGGTTGGTGGCAAGGTAGGCAGGAAGGTAGGTAGGAAGGTAGGTAGGTAGGTAAGTGGGTAAGTAGGTAGGTAGGTAGGAAGTAGGGGATTGGTAGGTAGATAGGTAGGTAAGTAGGTTGGTAGGTAGATAGGAAGTTAAGTAGGTTGGTAGGTAAGTGGATAGGAGGTAGGAGGTTGGTAGGAAGGTGGGTAGGTGGATAGGTAGGTAGGTAGGTAGGTAGGTAGGTAGGTAGTGAAGTGGGTAGGTAGGTTGGTAGGTAGGAAGTTGGAGGTTGATAGGTAGATAGGTAGGTTACTAGGTTGGTAGGTAGATAGGAAGGTAAGTAGGTTGGTAGGCAGGTAGGTAGGTAAGTAGGTAGGAAGTAGGAGGTTGGTAGGAAGGTAGGCAGAAAATTAGTTTGAGAGAGGTAGGTAGATAGGTAGGTAGGAGGTTTGTAGCTACGTAAGTAGGTAAGTAGGCTAGTAGGTACGTAGGTAAATAGGTAGGTAGGTTGGTAGATAGGTAGGTAGGTAAGTAGGTAGGTAGGTAGGAAGTAGGAGGCTGGTAGGATGGTAGGCAGAAAAGTAGGTTGAGAGAGGTAGGTAGGTAGTTAGGTAGATAGGAGGTTTGTAGCTACGTAAGTAGGTAAGTAGGCTGATAGGTACGTAGGTAAATAGGTAGGTAGGTTGGTAGATAGGTAGGTAGGTAAGTAGGTTGGTGGTAATTGTAGAAAAAATGGTGACATCGGAGGGCTCTTCACAAAAAGTTGTGCCTGCTTCATGCAGAAAATAAACAATTTGACCAGAATTTAACACTTCAGAAGATTGGTGTGGAAATCTATTAGTCTAGTCTGTCGTTTTCGAGATCTTTGAATTCGTTAATTCTAGAGGTGGTCGGTTTGGGGTACTGATTTAGCTCAGCGTAGGTTGTTTAAAAGAACAAAGGGAGAACATTTAGCAAAGCAGTTTCTTGCCAAACATAAGGGTTTTAACTTAACATCAGAATGTATTTTTAAACAAAATCAGCAAAATATAAATGCTTTTTAAGCATTTTTTAAAATGCTTTAAAGTGTATATATCGGATGTATGGAATTTAGAATGTTAGAAAGTTTGTCGAAAAAGATGAAAAATGTTGTTTATT